>JARFJB010002146.1:1330000-1398897 GCA_036346205.1 Vesta saturnalis | reverse complement strand
TACATTTAATTAGTTTTATATGTGATACCTGCAAAATATAACAAAGATTAGTGGAGTTGATCGGCCTATTTCCACAGTTTTTGCTTTTTGAGCGCGACGTTTCGGAAGCGGACTCTGCTTCCGTCATCAGGCTTAGTCCAAAGAAGGACTGTTTTCCCACTTGAGTCGAATTCATATATTATATAATTTTTTCTCAAGCACTTGATTACTCTCAGATTGGAACTTGGTACCTTTCACTTACTAGTCTGACACCTTTACCACTGAGTAATCCAATGTATATTTTTTAGAACTTATATATGTATTAAACCTTTTCGTGGTCGCGCAGAAGTTTATTACGCATGTTGCGCCGTAACTTCTTGCGCAGGTGTATTGCGCATTATTGGAATCCGTGTGCGTTTCATTTCTACACTAGCTTGGCTTATTGGATTTTCTGCTAGTGCGATGTATGTGGCTTCTTTGAGTTTCCGACGAGTTGTGTTCTGGTCCTTTGCCACTATATCTATGTTATCCCATTGGATGCGGTGGTCTTCGTTCCAGACATGTTCGGCGATTTTTGATCTTTCTGTTTCGCCCTTGCGGACGTGGTTCTTATGTTCCTGCGTTCTCACTTTGAGTGGTCTACTGCTCTCTCCTATGTATACTCTGCCGCATTCGCATGGTAGGTTGTCTACACAATTCTTGGAATTCTGATCTTCATTGTATAGTTTGGTTTTGGTTAGTATTCCCCTGAGCGTTCTGGTCGATTTGAAGGCAGCGCGTATAATTATATAACATATGAATACGACTCAAGTGCGGAAACAGTCCTCAGGACTAAGCCTGATGACGAAAGCAGAGTCCGCTTCCGAAACGTCGCGCTCAAAAGTGCAAAAACTGTGAAAATAAGCCGATCAACTCCACTAATAGGAAACCACAGTTACAAAACACTTATAATACACAAACTAAAGATCTTCATTTGTTAAAAATTGTCACTGGAAGGACTAGTTCAATATTCGCTGCAATTTGGTAGAAAGTTACAAAACGTCGTGGCCCTAGAGATGCGCGGCGCGATTTTCTACAATTTTAAAAATTTGAACGATGTTATAATCGGGAAACATTCGTAGCAAAAATTCCATCCTAAAAGTATACGGCAAATGAATAAATTTAGTACTTATCGATTTTTTTAACGATTAATATCGTAACTGAATACATTTTTATTGAATGATCATTTGTAACAATTTTAATTTAGGTATGTATTGGATTACCTGTTTCATATTGCATTAAAATATTTTTTTTAGTTAGTAAACATAACCTAACCTGTTCAACATCAGCTGTTTTTCAGAAGGATAACTTCTGTTAAATCTTTTGGTTCAGTCTTAGCAACCATCGAATAGGTAAATTCTTAAAACTCATCTTTGATCGCAGGTCTAAATATTTATATTTTTAAGAACCAACAACAGAAATCAATCAATTAGCGTCATTACATTAAAATATGTGTCAAAGTGTTTTTACAAATACGACAAGTATTTATTCAGTTTACACTATTAGTTTGTTGTGCCAACTAGAAAACTTGAATAAAGCTACTCAATGTGATTATAATATTATAACTTGAAATACTTCTAATAGGAGGACAAAACTCAAACGTTGAAATAACTAGTACGTTCAGACCAGTGTGCAAATTAATGGGATCCTCCTTGTTTGATGGTAAAACATTTTTGTAGAAGTATTTAACATTCTAATACCAATATGTAAAATAAATCACAAATTGATAAAACATTTTAAAATGTAATTTTATTAACATACAAAAATAAATAACTACAGTTAGAATCTAATTCACTGTCGCTGTCTTTGTCACTACTGCTGTAATCAATTTCTTCGTCACTTTCACCTGTATTTACAGTGAAAATCAGCTCTTCGACTTCATCGATAAAACCTTCTTTTTCTAGATGTTCTTGTGCAATCTTTTCTGTATGTTTGCACACAGCTTCCCATTCTTCACCACCACTTGATTTAAATTTATTCTCTGCTAATTTCCACATACCTTAAAATTTAATCTTTCATACATACGATCGACAGGGATAATATAAAATCTTTTGATTCTTTTTCTCGCTTCATAAATTCATACAACGTACAAATAATTTCACGAGCTTGACTGTGAACAACTGCTCCACCCATGTTCAAAATGTTTACTTGGCAGTTTGGACAACAAATAACTATGAAATAATAAAAAGTGTCTTGAAAAAGACAGTTTTGTATAAAACAGACGGAATAATCTCAAGCGGCAACGTACGAATACAACGTGAAGTAAATAAAGCTAATGACTACATTTATAAGTTTAATAGTATCAGATTTGTCGAATACTTTCGACGCGTTTGAATCATATGCGCAAGGAGAGGCGAGTGCCACGACATTTTTAAACTACTCTACTAGTAAAATGTGCCACATAATTCGATTTGGTTGACGGTGCAAAACAATCTGACACATTTATTTGTAAAAAATTGACGTATGTCGTGTGAGTAGAATAGTCGTATATAAAACGATAAGTACTCAAAGTTATGTCGACAATTCTTGAGGTGGTGCCACGAATGCTTGATGCACATGCCTAATTACGACGAGTGCGTTACAGAAAGGTAATGTATGGTCAAGATATTATTTTGTACAGTTGCCGTGGAGGCACGGAAGAATTCCGAAATCGGTCACTTTTGGTACGAAATATTGTCACAACATAGCGCCTTATTTAGGTGGTTGGAGAAGAACAAACATTTTTTATATTAATATAATAATTGATTTTTAGCAATTCTGATATCATTGCTACTATTTTCCATATTATTTTTAAATAAAATAGAAATGTACGATCCTGATAGCAACTTAAATAAGGGGTTCCCAAACACGTAGTAAACTGCAAATGGATGACAGTGGTTAGAGAAAAAATTTTATGACCGCTTCGCGTCGTCCAGCAACTTTCTTCCTCGTCTCGAAAATTGTCATTTTTTGAACAGTGAAGCAAATAATTATTTTCTACTGCCATTAACATAAACGATTCTAATCCATCATTTGGCACACTACCGCGCAACCTATTCTTTATAAATTTCAGTTCACACTGCACTTGGGTTAACAAATACTTAGAAGCTAATCCCAAATTGCTGTAGGTATTTGAATAAAAATTGTACTTAAGAAGTATATTACAACAGATTGTACAATTATGACATCCATTACAAACACTTTTAGAAGAACCTTCAGTATCATCATCCTCGTTTTGAAATTTATGACTATCATTTTCAACGATTATTTCAGGTAATGTAAGTTTAACTTTAGGCCTTTAAAGCAACGCCTTTAATTTATTTAATAAGCCTTTCGGTAATATATCTTTTTTATATGTAACACTTAAAGTTTTCGCTAACGTCAAAAGACATTTTCCTTCTAATTCTTAATATAATCACATCTCGTTGTATGTTCTTAATTGATTTAATAACGTCTGACACCGTTTCCTGAGACTTTAACAGATCAGCTCTGTTGGACTGTAAGTACTTTGATAAAGGACCTGTTATTTTATATAATCTTAATAACATTTGTCACCAGAGTTTGACACTTAATAAATCCTTCAATCCTCCAAATGAACCGAATACTCTATTAAGAGCAACTTCTTTAGTCCACCAGAGAGTGATACAACCTTAAAATTAGATGTAGCTGTATCTGTTAAAACTAAATTAAGCAGACGGCTGTCACATCAAACATTCACTTAAAACCACCGGGAATAGACGTCTTTAACAAACTTGAAGATCCTTTGTATTTTTCTTGCATATTAGTAGCGCCTTCGGTGGCATTAGCGACACAATAACTGTGGTAAATGAATTTTTTTGTAGGTAAATAGTTGCAACACACCTTTACCGGGCCTATAAGTCTTTCAAACATGGTGTCATTTTTGACATACCTTAAACCAACACTTCAAGTGATCAATAACAGTAATATCTTGAGTATAGTCGACTAGAACAGAAAGCATACCAACTTCTAGAGCGATGTTTTGTTTGATTAATTTTTCTATTGATTCGATTATAAGATTGATCGTATATGTTGATAAAATTGTCGGCCCCATTTTTTTATTTTTGTCATGTGATCTTTAATTTCTGAAGAAACGAAGTAGATATGATTCTTAAGTAGAACGTCATATTTTGATAATAGTGTTATAATTTTCAAAAAGTTGCCATGATCTAATTTAACAAGTGTAAGCAGCTTCGTTTGATCTCCACGATAACCTAAACCTCTTTTTCTTATTAACTCCATGACTTCAATAACTCTTTTTAATATTTGCCTATTTTTCTCTCCTTTGTCTTTGTTAATATTAATAAAGCCTCAACGCACAACGGATGTGCTTTACTGTTTTCGTGTTCTTCCATTCGTTGATAAACGTGTTGTAACACGATCAAACTGCGCTAACCGTCGTGTAGGCCTACCGAGGTAAGCGGGTTGCCAAGCTAACTGCAGTGGGAAATACGCGGATTCGATGTGAGCCGTAAAATGATTGAGATTGAGTTTGAAACACCTTACAGTTATCATAAGTCAACAAATAACATTCAATCCAGAAAAAATTGTCTTTAGGCACCACTAAAATCTTAAATTTTTCGGAAATAAATAGTCCTAGGCGAGGTGTTAAGTTAATCCTACCTGCCTGTTAAAGATGGACTCTCAGAAAACTCAATTCGATTCAGTCTTGAAAATCTTTAAGTTCAATTACCCTTAATAGATTTATCCAAAGCTTAATAAAATTTTAAATCATACGAGTCTTAAAATCGACGTAATAGAACGTTATCTGGATACGTTCCAATTTACCCTCGTGTACACATAAATTAATATTTATAACTCATAAAAATTCCGAAATAAATAAATATCACCCAATTTAGAAAAGTAATACTTCGGTCTATTCATTTTTAACCATAAAGCATTAATTCGTAACTTAGGAATTTTAAAGACGATAAATGTGTTGTTTATGAATCATATATTTTCCACCAAATACTATTTTAATACTTTCTCTTTAAAATGTATTTAAACATTCACCAGCATGAATGAACTCTAATAGTTCAAATCTTGTTATCAGTATTATGTATTTAATGACTATTAATGAATGCAAAATAAGTAAATTTTGTAATCGATCTGGCCCAAAATAAACAATTTTCAGATCAATCATTTAGCCAAAATGCCATAAGATTACTTTAAGATTACTTTTAAACGGTATTGTCCTTTGTGTAATTTCGCACAAAAAAAAAACAATGAACTCTTTTATTATATTGGTTCTCTTTTAAAACTTTAGAGTGTGAGTAATAATAATTTAAATAAAAAAAATAAGTTAACTAGTGGAACTGTATTGACCAATTTTTCAAAAATGTTTACTGATATTGCTTCCGAGAAGCACCACATACAGAAAGAAATTAATTCTTATAGATTACAATCCCTAAATATTATAATCTAAACATAATAAATAAACCAGGTAATAGAGACTGATTATTCTTAATATTTCAATGAAATAAACCATATAAACAATAACATCTCTGAAGATAATCAAACTTCATTCAAAGATCTAAAATTATTCTTACATAAATAAATACCGCATTCCTTTATCCGGTATAATGTGGTATCCAGTGGGGTTAGTTTATTCTTATTAATCCTTAATATATATCCACACTTGTCGCCGATAAACTGATCAAATATTCACGTACGTTGTTTATTCTCGCCTTTAAACGCGTAAAGCAAAATGGGGCAATTTGATTTATTACGTGTCCCTCCGGAAAACAAGTGTTTGTCGCAGAATATATTCACTTACACTTGAACATTAAAATTCTTGAATGTTTCTACACAGTCGATTTAGGGCTGCTAATAATCGCTCATGTACATATACTGATTAACTTAATTCAAAAATGTTTAAATAGACCATTATTTTGATACATAAAGGACCAATTTAGATTTATTTTCAGATCACGCGATTATACACAATACTTTTTTTTTAATTTCGATGTTTGCTGTTTATTATACACTAGTTTCAACACATCTTAAGTTTTGAAAAAAACTCACTAGTATTTTTTTCAATTCACAAATTAATCCTTTCATTTTAATATGTTTAAATACTTCATCCCCAAAATGGGCTTTTTCAGTAAACTAATATGCACTGCCATACTAATTACTTACAAAATAAAAACCAGCACCGATCGTTATGGCCTCAGAAAATACCCGCGCGCGACTACCCTCTTACGTATAGTTCTTATCCCGAGTGTCTCGTGCAAGTTTATATTAATTTAATATCAGTTTAATTAGTTTAATATTAATTATTATAATTATTTAATATTAGTCAGGTTGCTTTGGTATGTGTCAATCCTTGGGATATTGCAGGCTCACATTCCATTAATACAAGTAATTTTATTGTTATCTCATTAAAATTTAGAATGTACTTCAGTTCTACTTACATAAAGACAAAATTTACATCGATTGGGGCTTGTACTTCGATAGCGCAGTTGGTTACTAGAGGTAAACTTTTTATTTATGTATTTAATAAAATTAATAATAATTTTTAATTACATATTTACCTTTGAACTTATTAGCGCGGTACTCTAGCAAAGTACAGGTTGTAGGTTCAAATCCTACTCTGAGTAAACTTTTTATTTATGGATTTAATAAAATTGGACGATATTGAAAAAATTGACATAGGTTGCTTTTAAGAAGAGTAAATCAACAAAGCGAAACAGGGTCAGTGTCAGTAGAAGAACCTGCTCTTCCAATTCTTGCTTCAAGTTGGCTGCTACTAACTTCTGAATTATTTATGGAACTAGTACTTCTCTCAATTTTGTTCACATTTGTCGATTCGGATTCGGCTTCATTTTTCAGGTAATCACCAACTTTAAAATTGTTTTTGTCGTTTTTCACGTATTTTTTGAGCTCCACGCTTTTGCGGTTTTGCTTGTTTTGGTGGTCATTGTATCTTATTAAAAATGTACTAATATTCTAATTAACATTAATACGAGGCGTCAAAGTCCTATTTTTTAAAACAAATATATTTTAATAAATTCATGATCTACATTTTAAGATAGCATTTAAAGTACTTACTGTATTACGCACAATGCTTTATATGATGTGTTGTAAATACTCTAGCGATAATACACACAAGGCACAATTGCGACTCCGTTAAATTCTTTTGTGGAATGACTGCAAAAACGTGGTGCACAAATCAGTTGCAGCGCAGAACGTATGAGAATGTGCTCAAGCAGAGATCTGCCATGTGCTATCTAACGCTCGTTATCAGGTAAGCGTCAAGGTCAAAGGTGGCACGTATAAGTCCGCAGTTGACTAGCCAGCATCAACAGCGTTGCCAGATGTTAAAAATAATTTCTTAGGAATCCATTATAAAAATTCCTTAAACATTGGAAAAAATTTTTAAGAAAAATGACATTGATTTTCTAAAAAAAACACCATCGTTAGCAAAACTTACGACTAACACAAAAACGATTAAACATAAGTAATAAGTGTAAGTACTAAGTAGGGTGTAAACTCAGTGGCAATATTGTTCTGAAATCAATTGACTAATCGTAAACACTTGTAGCCAGAAAAAAGGAAAGAAAAAGGGTACGTATCTCATTCAAGAACGGAGTTAGGGTTCTGAGGGGAAAAACTACCCCAGAATTCGCCTCAGTAGCCACACATGGTGTGCGTATACGCAGTGACCATGCCGCTACATGTATATGAGAAAAAACCCTTGAAAAAACCTTATACAAGGTAGACGGTAACGGGAATCGAACCCATTACGTCCCGAATGATAAGCAGGTTGTGTCATCACTACGCTACCAGCTCGGTATACCCAGAAGTGAGCATAGCAGGTAGATTGGGCGTTAATAAACTTCATAAATCCTTTTTCTTAATATCATTCAAATAATCTTAAAGTCTTAGGTAAATTGCTACGAACTGCCAACGCCTGGGAAAACTCCAAGCGTCCCGCCGGTTGTATTGTAATATTTAAAAAAAGGATGAAATAAGGGAGTGTTGTGGTTATTAATTTACCCCAATTATTATTTATACTTCTTATGTCAATTAGAAAATTTTGAGCCTTTTAGTCAGTTGGAGATTAAATGGGCCTGGTTCTTAAAATTTTGATTTGCTTTAATTTAAAACTAATTGTCAGATATGTTCGCTTTCCAACATTGGTGTGGCCTCAGCCTGTAAATAAATCTCGGATGCCAACTTATATTATGGAAAACAAGTAAACCTTGGATGTAATAAATTATTAAATATATGTACAGGGTGTCCCAACGATAGAGTAAAGTAAGTTTATGCTTAACTAGAATTATTTGTGTAAATATTGTATGGACCATGGGGTAGAGGTAAGAAGTGTGCAAATAGAACACCCCGTATTTGATTTTAGTTTTTAATTCTACGTGTCCATACAAACATATTTTGTCATACAAAAGATTGGCTGAAAGTTTTTAGTTCTTGAGATATTCGCGTTTAAAGATTATTATGGTCATTTTCGTGGGGTTGATGAATGGGCAATTGTTCCGTTATTTCACAATAAAAAAAATTGATATTTCGTTTGAAAAATGAGTGATATTATACTAACGTTTAGACCGAGTAGTATTTCTAATTTTCTCAACAGGGTGTTTGTTATAACCATTCAAATTTGAAAATTCTCAAATTAAAAAATCAGTTTTTTAATTGCACACCCTATATATTTTTATTTCATTTTATTCGGGATTAAAAATCTATCATTTTTGTCAAATATATCTTATATCTATCTTTGATAGTTTTCGAGGAATTTCGATTTTCTCACTAGATACGTTACATAAGATACTATAACATTATTGTGGATCGTGGTAGCCATGGAAAACAATTGCGACGAAATAAAACAAACCACCTAAGCGAGAATATTTACAGTTTTTATTAATGAGAAACAGTAATTCAATAATTATTCAACATTGCGTCTTAGTAAATGCTCAAATAGACGGCCTTCTTGCTGAATACACATATTGAGCCTTTTCTCATGTCCTGTCTCACTTCGGATAACATAAGAGGGTCACTGTGCGACAAGCTTCGCGAATTCTATTTTCATGTCCTCCTTGTTGTAGGTTTAATAATATACACCCGATCTTTTATGTATCCCCATAGGAAAAATCCAGTGGAGCTAAATCGCATGACCTGGGTGGCCATAATATAAAGCCATTACGTCCTATCCATTTCTCCGGGTATTGCTGGTTCAAGAATTCCTTACGTCCCGATAAAATGTGAGGTGCACCATCCTGTTGCAACCACATATTTAGTCGTCCTTCTAAATTGATATCCTCAAGTAACACAGGCAATTCTTCACGTAAGAAATGCAAATAGCTGCGGCCCGTTAATGGATCATCAAAAATAGAGACCGATAATTTGGTCATTAGTATACCACACCACACATTTAGTGACCAATGATTTTGGTTTTGAACTTCGTAGCCAAAATGGATTATCAATGGCGTAATAGTGCATATTATGCCGATTTACAGCCCCATTACTTTTAAACGTCGCCTCATCGGAAAACATTATGGAGCACAAAAGTTGTTATTTAATTGCAGCCGTTGATTAATGATATTGCAGAATTCAATTCGTCTTGCAAAATCCTCTTCTCGCAATTCTTGATGAAGCTCAATGTGATAGGGATGGTACTTATACTTCAGCGTTGTTCGATTCACGTTTGATTTGGAGGTATCACATATCGTCGCTAATGTTCTAGAACTCACTTGGGGATTTTCTTGAATATTTAATAATATTTCAAGTTCTTTTCTTCATTAGCTGCCCTTTTATTAACAACTTTACGTTTGAAGTATTTAACACTACCGCTAGAATCAAATCTATCCATCAAATTTTCCAAGCCAACAGTAGTAGGTATTCGACGTTCAGGATATTTCATTTTGTAGATTCGTTGTGCCAATAAAGGGTTTTTTCAGCCTCACCCAACACGTATATCATATCAATTAATTCATTTGTCGAATAATCCATAATTGATACAAGAATTGATAACAAGTTAAATGCGAAAACGACAAATTTAATATGTGTTTATTTTGACAAGTAGGAAACCTTTGTATCTTAGTAACGCAATTATTATTTTCCATGGCTACCAAGATCCATGCAATGCAATGTTATCGAAAATAAAGTAGCTAGTGTGAAAAATCGAAATTACTCGAAAACTATCAAAGATAGATATAGGATATATTTGACAAAAATGATAGATTTTTAATCCCGAATAAATGAAATAAAATATATAGGGTGTGCAATTAAAAAACTGATTTTTTAATTTGAGAATTTTCAAATTTGAATGGTTATAACAAACACCCTGTTGAGAAAATTAGAAATACTACTCGGTCTAAACGTTAGTATAATATCACTCATTTTTCACACGAAATATCAATTTTTTTTATTGTGAAATAACGGAACAATTGCCCATTCATCAACCCCACGCAAATGACCATAATAATCTTTAAACGCGAATATCTCAAGAACTAAAAACTTTCAGCCAATCTTTTGTATGACAAAATATGTTTGTATGGACACGTAGAATTAAAAATAAAATCAAATACGGGGTGTTCTATATAAAAAAATCATACTTTTTTACGTCCTGCTTTTCTGGCACACCCTGTATAACTTCCAATATTTTAAAAAATGCACACTTCTTACCTCTACCCCATGGTCCATACAATATTTACACAAATAATTCTAGTTAAGCATAAACTTACTTTACTCTATCGTTGGGACACCGGTATATATATATATATATATATATATATATATATATATATATATATATATATATATGATAAACAAAATATTAGGTTGAATAAATTTCACTATCTTGAAATAAATAAAGCAATAAAAGTAGAACTCTCAAACTCCATTTTGACGTTGGCATAGACGACATAATAAATAGTTTGAGCTTTTTTTTATGTGGCTGGGTCTGCATAATTGCAATTGTTTTAAAAAATGTAAGGATGCCATGACCACTTTACTATCTTTCATAGTACACACATTTTTAAAACTAGTATTTTGTTGAACTTTCTGCACGATTAAAATTTTTAAATCCCTCATGGTTTTTGGAAAAACGATCCATCGGTACTATTTACGGTATATGGAAGAGAGTTGGACTACGTTTCAAAAATTCAATATGAACTTTATTTTTTTTACGGTGTAAAATAAAAGTAATAACAAAAACGTGGAAAGACATTTGAAGTAGAACTTAAAAGTAACATTTGTCATGTAAGTTAACATAGTAAAAAAAAAATAAATAACTGTTGTACTGGTCCAACTGTACTTCCCACTGGAGGACAGTTGGATCACCTCGGGTAGGAGAGTTGGACCTGAGGACCTGGCGGTCGGAATGTTACCTTTCTTCTGTATATCCGTTCCCTGTGTTTGGTAAAGTGATTCGCAACTCGTACATCCTTCACGCAGATACACATTAAAGCTAGTCCTCTTTCTTCTCAGACCTTCGGTAGTCTTCGCCACACCCAACACACTCATTTTCATAGTAGCTTAATCAGTCTTCGTCCTCTTCAGAATCATTCAGGACCACTTCTTCAGGTTCGGACGATTCGGAGGTCTTCTTCCCGGTTGACCTAGAGTCTGAGTCCGCGTTCTGCACTTTCTCAGATTTCCCCCATACGTCGCCCAACAGCGCTCCAAAATTCAACATATTCATTTTCCGATCTGCTTCAATTTTTTTTTTACCAACCGACAGGCGTTATAATAGTGACCCTTTAAAGATTTAAAAAACCATCGATATAAGGGTTGTAAAAAGAGTGTGATGTGTGGCGGTAAACAGAAAAGTATTACTTCGTGTTCTTCTGCAAATTTTAAGGTTTCGATATTCGTAGTGTGATATGAGTGCCAACAACAATTAAGTCTGGGCATAGTTTATTGCTCTTCTTCGTGTTGTTTCTTTTTAATCAATGTTTATCGTGGTCTGGTGAACTCGGTAACTTCTCTAGCTGCTTTTTATACCCATACAGCGCGAAGAAACTACGTCCATTACTGACTGCAAATCATTTTCCGTCCAAAGCGCCCTTGGTCTCGCATTTGCTTTGCGAATACACGTGTTCGGCATTTTCTAGAAGGCAAAAACAACGTAAACTTAAGTCCACCTCTCTTCCATATTGTTGGATCAACTATCCTCGTATGGGAGGATAAATGGATTACGAGTTTGTCCTTAAACGATGCATTGTAATAGCGGCTATTAAGGTTAGGGACAAAGATAAACGCTTAATAAACTAGAATACGCACAATAACTTATTAAAATTTATCAAAATAAGTGAGCTGTTGTTTACCCCGGCACAAACATGCTTGAATAAAGCTACTCTCTACCGCACGATTCCATTGTTGCTATATCTTGGATTTTGTTACTAGTTGTCCGTCTCTCCTGCTGGGCCAACTTTCCTACCTTTACCCTATGTGAATTTTTTAGCGAAATTGTTAGTGGCGAGGATAAATGGTTCTACGTTGTTTGTCTCTATGTGAAACTTGAATCTGCATTAAACACAGTTAACCACAAATTACTTTCAGGTAAACTCTTCAGGTATGGTAGTCGAGCAAGTACATTAAAATTTTACATAACAAACTGTTATTGTTATCGAGTATTCCTAAGGAATCGATTTTGGGCCCACGCATATTTTTGTTGTTTATTTTATCGTACTTTACAAATACGGATGACTAGAATATGTCTATGACATGATTTGATGATGTTACTAATCAATACACAATAATTAATATTGTAATAAAATTATGTCAGTCGTTCATACCAGAATAACATCGAAACGTTTTTAAGTTACCTTGCATGTCCTACGTAATGGTTTGATCAACATTCGACCATAAACTCCACTGGGTCCCTCATATTGACGATCTGTGTAAAATATTACGTAAATATTTTTATGTGCTTGCTTATGTACCGACCTAGTGGGCCAGTGATAACAAGATCTATTTAGCATTCAGGGCAACGGGTTCGATTCTCGTCTACTCCGTATCTGGTTTTCTTAGAGGGTTTTCCTCATACGCACGTAGCGGCATGATCACTGCATATACGCATGTCATGTGCGGTTACTTAGGTAGTAACTTCCCTCTCAAAACCCTAACTTAGTTTCTCCTGACCCTATCCTTACGCCTCCGATACTAATTCCCACCAAGCAGACATACTTACTGTATGTATGTATGTTGGGAATCCGTCACTGTGGCTCAAGGAGCTTAAAAAGCTCAAGCAGTAACTTATGTAAGGTATCTTGGTTTTAATTACATACCACGATAACATTTATTTCCATGTACAGTATAAAAAAATAAACTGGGATGGGTTTATAATTTGTAGAGTGCTTAAAATTAGAGAAAATTGGAATCCATATGGTTTATTAATTAGATATTGCGGATAATTAAAATACTTAATTACGCTTTTAGTTTTGTATAATAATGGTAAAAGTTTACATTTTGATAGATATTACGGAATCTTGTAGAAAACATTTTAGAATTCTTTTACAACACAAAATGCTCCTTTCTCAACAGAATTAAAAAAACGTTAGTTTAAAAATAAATCACAAAGGTATGAGTAAGCCGCATCGGAAATTTTTTGATTTAGAAAATGAAAAATTAAATATGAAAGCACCTTTACAGATTAATTATATTTAAATAATGCTATATAGTAACTGTAATGAGGATGTCATTAAATTTTCGTAAATATAAACTTATAGCGAATTAGAAAAAAAAGTTTCGCAGGGATCAGTGGAAGCTCCCACACTTTTTCTGCTATACATAAATTATCACATTTTTTAAGAACTAACCAGCTCCATTGCTTTGCAGACAACAACACCGTTCACTGTAGTCATAAATTTTGGTGTCTAGTCTAGTAAAGTCATCTGAAGGACAAATTACAATTAAGTGACTGGCCCAGGCAGTATTTCCTTCAAGGAATGTTCCCCCGATATAGTACCAGTTCTAAGCTCTATTCGATAGACAGAATAGATAGAATTCCTTTCATTACGAAAGTTAGCAACTGTTCCACTTATTTTCAAAAAAGCGACAAGATCTATCAATCTAACTACTTACCAATTATCATCTCCTCTATTTTGTCTAAAGCCATGTAAAGGCTATCAACCTTGCAAAATTCTAAGTAACCACTAATGTGGTTTTAGGCAAGATCGTTCAACAGGTGATCTTGACCGTATTCTAGGGCAGCCATTCATTGGCATCTCTTGACAGTTCAAATCTTCCAATGCATCCTCTTAAGTCTACAATTGTAACTTTTCATACCAATACCATAAAGGGGTTTTAGCTGGCCCTGTTATCGAACACGCGACTCAATATGTTGTATAATTTTCAGAGAATTTTTATTCAAATCTTCCAAAACGAAAGTTAGTTTACATTGATATATATATATATATATATATATATATATATATATATATATATAAAAAAATATTATTATATTAAGTATAAACTATATAAACTATATTAAAATAATAGAGTTTAAACATTTTTTCAGTTTGTAGCAAACAAATGTTTTTAATATTTGTATGAAAATCAAACAAAATATTCGATTGTGTTAGATATTAAGATATTTTTCCTAACAAAGAATTTATCTCTCATTTAGATACGCTAAAATGCGCATTCAGTTTCATAATTTACCAGTATTTGTTAAAACTCTAAACAAATTGTTAATACCAAAGAGCTTTGATCAGTTCTCTGATACATATTGTATAATTATTATATAAGTATACTTCTATTTTGTTGAATGGAAAATATTTAAAATACGAACGTTGTCACAAAAAGCGTTACATGATCAAGCACATAATTGGATGTTACATAATTTCCATACAATAATCTTCTATAACTGTTCGCTCTGAGTATATGTGTTGTACGAGAAAGCTTTTTTTTTGTATGTACAGATTGTAAATTGGTGTAAATGTTACGCGAACTTTAGTAAAGCGTTGAGTACCATGTAAAAGACTATTTAAATGTTGCATAAAGGTTTTTAAGTTGTAGTATTAAATTTAATGAGAAATAATGTTTTAGTAACAACTCTATTGAGACGATAATGTTTAAATGCTACCGTATTTAGCCACTGTGTGTTAAGGAATGCGAATTTAAAATGGTTGTAAATGGATAATGTGTCAGTTTATGATATGTTGATATTGTATTAAAGTGTATAAAAAGAATATATATGTATATTTTTGCGTGCATAAATGTCGTGATATTGCATAATGAAAAATTTGATGCATGCTCAAGGCATGCATGCAATGGACAAAATTGTACTGAAGGAAAACTTGCACATATGTGGGACCTTCATCTTTAGATATGGAGTGAATTTGAACGTGAATTAGGGTCGTTCCAAAGAGTTAAAGTGATATTTGTAAAAATTTCAAGATGGCAGCGATTTTCTAGTTTTTTTATGCGTTGGTTCTCTTTGTACAATTTGAGAGCGGCAGAGACGCGCAATAGAAAATTCCTTACTGATAGGTTGTTTGTGGTTTGAGCGGGAAAAATATGATGACGTTGGGCAAAATGGTTGATCACAGATATATAAGGGAGAGAGTGACAGGGTACGGCACTGGACACTCGGGGTAGAGTTATACTTAAGAGGGCGGCCGCGCGCGTGTTTTGTAACGGTCCATGCTGGTTTTTATTTGTAAAGGATTAGTGTCGCAGTACATATTAGTTTACTGGAAAAACCCATTTTGGTTATGAAGTATTTAAACATTCACAAATGGAATGATTACTTGTGAGTTGAAACAGAATTACAATTGAATCTTTTTTTCAAAATTTAAGAAGTGTTTAAGCAGATTTATAACAAACAGCAAACATTAAATTAAAAAAAGGATTATGTATACAGAATTCAAGTGACGCAAAAAGGAATCTGTTAGGCATTTATGAATTTATGTGCCGTTGAAACAGCACTAAATCGCTTATAAACATTTATTTTGAAACGCATTTAGTAAATCAAACATTTAAGTTAGCGAATAGTGCGACGATCAAGGTACGTAAATATATGGGCCGTTTATCAGTGACAAGTGCGGATAAATTTGAAGGATTAATAAAAATAAATCAACCCCATTGGGTACCACATTACACCAGATAAGGGACTACTTTATATATATATATATACATATATATATATATATATATATATATATATATATATATATACATATATATATATACATATATGTTCCAGGCAAATAGTCATTTTAGGAAAATAGCTTTTGCCTAGGCAAATACCAACTGACCGGGCAAATACTATTTGACTAGTCAAATAGTATCTGCCTAAACGTTTTTTGGGCATATGGAAATAAATTGTTTGTAGAAACATTTTTATTAAAACTTTTTAATATTAGTACTTTTACGTACCTATACTTCTTATGCGAAATACATGGCACTAAAAAATAACAGAATAATAAAATGTAATGGTAACTGTAGTAATGGCGACACAGTCAGCGTTCCATTTAAGACCAAAATCACTAACAAAGAAATAAACAAATACTCTAAAACAGGAACAGTACAAAAACTAAAATTGGTTATTGGAGTAAGTAACATAAAGCTATTTATTCTGGCAACGATTGCTGGAGTGTCACCTGGTGTTGCACAAATGTGTCGCTTTGAAACAAGCACATCTTTTGGTATTGCATTGACCTTTTGAAGGCTGGCATTGGCATTTTGAAAACCCTGACCTGAAAACATTGACTGCGAGGCGCAGGTTTCCCTTAATAAAATAGATTTTTGTTGAGGAATATCAATAAAATTAAATCCAATAGATAATACGGGGGTCAAATCACTTCTGATAAACCAGTTTTTCAAAATACCGGATTTTGTGCCAATTTGGTACATATTATTTTTTTATCAATGATTATACCTTCTACATTATTTTTGTCCATTGATCCCCTATCGAATTTGGGCACAGCAACAGTCACAGATTTTCGAACTTTTAAATCGTTAAAAATGGTTCTGCTTCTTTTCGTCATTATGGCTCTGACCTGTTCCTTTAAAGACTCTTTCCTGTTAATTCTTATATTTTCCTCATTCATACGAAGTTTGCACGTAATCAAGCTGCCGAAGCCCTCGTCAGCTCCTTTAGTAACAGCACAAATAACATGCACTATTTTGTTGCACTTCAGACAAGAATGTGCAGCAGTGCTTTACTGTGTTACAAGTTTTCTCTAACGCAATAGGTATTTCATTTACTGTTCCTTCAATATTTGTTGCAATTTGAGAATTAACAATCTGTACTGATTCATCGCAACTTACACTCTGATTGGAGTCCTGTAGTTCTTACTACTGCTGTAGTATTAAGACTTTCTTCTACAACCGTGTTGTTGGCATTATCCGATGAACAATCAATGTTATTATCACTCACGTTGTTGGTCAGGTGTTCTAAGTCTTCTTCAGTTAGTATTTTATCAATAAGGTTGTAACAACTCTATTTCATGTTGTATAAAATATACCTCAATTTAGGATCTTTCCTTCATTTAGTTTTAAATACAAAAAAATTTTAATTATTTTACAATATTGGTATGAGGTAGGCAACTTAATTTGCATGTCTTCTTAGTGCATAAAGATTTATAATCCTGCTTTCAATTTTTATTCATTTGTTATCTGATACATAACGCGTCTGCGTTAAGTAATTCTGTTTCTATCTTGTGCGCAGGACCGCATCATCTACTTCGAAATCCTCCATTTTTCACTTCCTGTTTAATGTCGAAGCATGAAGCTGCTTCTTTTTGATTTTATCTAAATTTTGTGAAAGCGCCATCAATTTGGTGGCGTTTTCTCTACGTTTTCTTGACGTTTTTCTTGACGTTTTTTACGTATTTTTTACTAATTTTTACTTTAATTGTACGTTTATCATTAATTCAATTTACAACGTAATTGAATTTTAAGTACATATTTGACTTTATGATTGCAATTTTTTGAATGGATACATCCAATTAATGCAATAAGAAGTGGATTTAACAGTTTTAAGAAGAAATTTATACGGATTTTTTTTAAGATAAATTCAGTTTGGGGTGTGGCTGATAACATTATGTCAAGATTGCACCATGATGACGTAAGAATGACTTCATCCTGTTAACCTCTCCGTAATCATATTTAGATACCAGAGGTTGTCAAAAGAAAAGTTTATGTACAAAATTTCTAAGGTATTTATGTAGTGTTTTATTTAGTATTTTAAGCATAATTTTAAGACCTTCATTATTTCATCATTACATTTCATATTCAATAAACATAGTCTTTATATTGTTATTTTTTTACATGTTTGTAAAGTCGGTTTAATTGTTCCGATGTTCAAAAAAAACAATTTGGCGCTCGAGATAATTTCATTCATTTTTTACATTCTTTATTATTCATGGTAAGTGGTAATTAAGCAAATCATTTTATTTGAACCAACCCAAATTAATCACCGACTGAGTCTAAGGCACAATTATAAGTGGTGTAAGGTATGTATTTTTTGGAGAATTTATTATTTCATTAACTCATGATTACTTTCTATTATTTTAAAATTTCACATACCCTATATACGTCTTACACCTTTTTTTATTACAAGGTCGGACGGTATATTTTCAGATGGTAAACCTATTTTTGGATCAACTTCATAACGGTGTTCTTCCGATGATACGATGGAATGATGCATTCTTCTGTCACTGCATGCACGATTTTGCATTTGGGCCATAACAAAACCTATTCTTTGATCACCGCGGCAGTGAATTCCCGTCCATTATGACTTTGCAAGATGACTGGAGCGTCTTGTTCTAGGGAAATCTTAAGCAATTCAGTGGCCACTTTTGCCGCTCCTTTGGTTGTTAAAGGTCACAAATATAAAAATTTGGTGGAATGGTCTTGGTAATTTAGGAGCCATTTGTATATCCCATCAGCGCAAGATTTAAAATCTATCAGATCAACTTATCTTCTATGCTCAGTAGTTTTGTGCTCATCAATTTTATCGAAAAATTCTTCAATGGGTGTAACATAAATAAGATTATCGTCATCAAGAGGTTTTGGTTTTAAAATCACTTTTGTAATGCCTGATATCTCTAGTAAATCATATTTTCTACCATATTATTTTTCTGTGGATGACAGAGTTTGAGTATTGTTCTGAGAATTTTTCGCTTGAAAACTTTTTAAAATATCAATGACTTCATCAGTTCTTTGCAAATTCCATGGTTTCTGGATTGCATTTTGGTCATACTATGCATTTAACTTCAAATAGTATTCTGCTTTATCTACTATGTCGATGGGGGATCAACCTATTCCAAATAAGAGAAAAGTTTGATTAGATATTTAGTACTGGATAACATGAACACACAGTCATTCACAATGATCACACAAAAACTTAACCTCAAAATGACAATGTTTTCTTACAGTCTATTCTGTATTATTTCTTTCATGTAAACTTTATATAGGGGAGCTAGCCAATAACAACCTAAAACAATATGACAGCGACATAATTATACTTACGTGACTGTAGAACTCTTATATCTTAAATCCATCTGAAGAGCACCTTACGATACGTACATAAACACACATTTATTGAAGTGAAATAGACTGGATATTATTTGCTTAACAACGGTTCGGTCATATACTATTAGCCTAGGAAAATGGTGTTCAACCAGACATATGCGTCATAAAGCTATTTGCCCAGGGAGTTGGTATTTGCGTAGGCAAAAGCTATTTCCCTAAAATAACTATTCGCCTGCGACACACACACACGCGCGCGCAAGCGCGCACGCGCCCGCGCGCCCACACCCCCGCGCGCCCACACCCCCAGCGCGACTACGCGCCCACGCGCACGCGCGCACGCGCACACGCGCACACGCGCACGCGCACACGCGCACACGCACACACGCACACACGCACACACGCACACACGCACACCTCACGCACACACGCACACGCACACGCACGCACACGCACACGCACACGCACACGAACACGCACACGCACATGCACACGCACACGCACACGCACACACACACACATACATATTTAATTATTTTTAATGGTAATTGTCGTGTATTAAGATTACTAAGACGAAATTTAACGTCCTTTTTTAATGCAAAAGGGTGTTGTAGGAATCTAATGTTTGAACTTGGGTTGCGTATGGTTTTACTTAGTAGAATATCCTCCACAGTCAGGTAGGATTAATCAAACACCTCGCCTAGGACCATTTAGTTTAGAAAAATTTAAGATTGTAATGACGTCTAGAGACAATTTTTTACCATGATTGAATGTTATTTGTTGATTTATGGTAAGTGTAAGGTGTTTGAAACTAAATTTCAACCGTTTTACATCTTAAATCAAACCCGCCAATTTCCACTTTCTCGATTTTCTACTGCTATCAATTTTATCAAAAAGCTTTGATGTGCCTTTTTACGTGATATAATTTTCATTTTTTATTCAAAAAACCATACTCAGGTATTTCCTCACTTCTTATCTTTGGTTTTATCACAGAGTTCTGACTAGCCGATTATATATACTGTACTAATATTTCTAGTAACACACGTCGTAGCTGATCTTAATGTTTATGCTTAATCTTGGCTTTGGGGCATCTCAAAATATTATTTAAAAGTAATTAAAAAAAAAATGACGGTAGGCGCAAGTACCCTGCTTATACTCATTGACATTATTGAATATTTTATGAACCACATAGGTTCTCCATTTAGTTTAGTACACATATTTATTTTTGATAGACAAGATGGGCAAAGCCTATCTATTTATCTACATAATTATGTTACAAATATTCTAATAAATGCCATGAATGCAGAAATAAGAAAGAATTAAGAATTGAGACCTAAAGGACCACAAACGTCAATTATCTCACTTAGAATACACAACATAACGCTGTATGATTTTTGGCAAGGGTCATGTATCGTATATGTCGCTGTATAGCATGTCGAAGCAACGTAGTCGGTCACTCCAGTTACTAACGCAGATAATAAGTAACGGTTAATTATGTTGTCTCTTAATATCCCAAGACGAGTAAATAAACAGGCAATAAAACATTTTAAGCAGCCAACATCCGGAAACATTATTCGTGGAAACATGTTCTCAGCTATCTCCTGATCAACCCCCGATGCACATATACATTCGCTATAAAATCTTTCTGTTACTGATATCCATCCTGGTATAATCTTAGTACACGGAATCTAATTAAATAAATATTTAGATTGAAGGATTTTTAGGTAAACCTATTAACTTACAGTTTCAGAATTGATCACTGTTAGTAAACAGCAGAGGAAGATGAATGAATATAAATTCTTCATTAGTAACGTTTCAACTATAGAACTCAGCAGTAACTAAATAATAATTAACAGAATAATTAAAATTAGAACTTCTTTATATTTTAGTGCAATTTATTTACAGCATTATCACACGTTTGCAAATTTGTTATCTCCATACTAACTGTATAGGAACATGTACTTGTTAAATGAAGTGGAAGTTTTGACCGTAAATGTATCATAATTAATCTGTTAGTGTTTTAAATAATTAATTAATCTTTTCTACACGTTTTGGCAACAAATCTGCAAATTACTTTCGCTCTACGTTACTATTAGCCAGTTTCAAATTGTACAAATATTAGGTTCCGTGTGCAAATTAGTTAAGCAATGTTATGCCAGCAGAATTATATCAGAGGGATGAAAGCTACCCCTACTAAATATATATTTCAAAATTTGCAATTTTTTATTAAATTGACTCAAACTCACTTAAAATAATAAAAAATAATGTTTTACTAAAAAATTAATATTAGGAAGTTCCATCTCCGCCAGCGGGGGGTGACATTTTTTTATTTTATATTTTTACCAAAAAAGCATTTTGCGACAATGTTTCCGTTTTATTTTCATTTTGTTTAAGTCGTGTAACCTCCATCGCTAATGAAGCTAATGAATTGATTCATAAGCTTTACAGAGGGTGGTTTTCTTTCAGAACTATCACATTTGAACACTAAAAAAGTTTTAGCTAACAATTAAACGTTAGCTAAGGTTTTCTTGCATAATGCTTTATCAGAGTGTTAATTTCTTTCTATAGCACGTTCGTGAATTACTGAAGTATGTGTAATAAAATACTGGGATAATTTACACCCCCGTGTTAATGCTAAATTGTATTGATTCAATAAATAATAAAGTGCTCATACGATGGGAGCCGAATTTGTGATGGTACTTCCTTGTTAAAATTTCAACTTAAAGTATTAATCTTTCGCCACCAGGTTGGGTGATGTATGGTCTTAGAATGTGTTAATTAATTTTTTACATCACGTTGGAAGAGAAATTTGTGATGAAACAAGCACCACAATGGAGAGCCAAGCTTATAATGACACGTTCTCGTTATTGAATTAAAATAAGTAGGTAAACTATAGTGCAATTTATTAGAGTAATAAACTATAATAATTGTATTCCCAGGCTAGCTCTTTATTATACGAGCAACATCTAGTTACAATCGATGTTCAATATAAATTGTTAACTTTGACCAATAACAATAATTCAATGGTCCTGAATTTATATTGAGTAAGCTGAAAACTTATCTCCGATATCGTGTATTGATAGGCTTAGATGTGTATGGAAATGTAATTTAATACTCGTTCACTTTAAGTAAGACGTCTGTAAGTGTAATTCATACTAGTAATCAAACTATGTCAATATCAATTTAAACTCATTTTAATTGTAAACCCATTAATCTAAATTTCTAATCATTATTTTTATTAAAATCGAAAACCAAATGAAAAAAAAATGTTATTGTAAATGTAGTCAGTATACAAATAAGATCACTCAATCTATCGGCCCTTTTAAGGTTGTGCTTTACCCCTTCAGTTTATTAATAATATGCAATAAATCACTGACCTATGGCTTATAAATATTGGTTTACTTTTGGGTCATTTCATATGAAATCATCCAGGCAATCGACGAGATGCGTATTTTTTTATTTCGCTTAAATTTTAGTTGGTTCGTCGTGAGGAATTTTTGAAAAATTGATTTAAAACTCGGTTTTACTCTATTGCACGTATGTAAAGTTTTGCTAAAAATGCAATAACTTTGGGAAAAATTGACCGATTCTTATGTTTGTCGGTGTGCTTGTAGGTTTCTCTAACGGAAAAAAAAAATTGAACTCGTAATTTTAACAAAAAAAATCAGTAAAATTTTGACATTGCATCATTTTTGATTTTTTTTGTAATTACTATTATATATAAACAACATTCAGTAGTAATCTCTATTAGAGGAAATTCGTTTAGGATTTATAATTTTGTGAAGTTAAAATGCCACTTTTCTAGTAATTATATGCTTGAACGTAAGTAGAAGACGGACACTATTCCCAATCTTTTTTACGTCACAAGCCCCGCCCCTTTCACATTTTATATGCCCACTGTACCGGATTTTCCATTATTTTTACTCGCTTACGTGTAGACGTATTTTTCCATATTTTTGCACATCCACGTGTGAGACCGCATTTTCAACTAATTATTTTTATATACTCGTGTGAGACCGTATCCTCTCTTTTCGAAGGCCCTTTTCAACTAATTATTTTTACTGTTACGTATAGGACGTATTTTCACCTATTTTTTACACCCACTGTGAGACCGTTTTCAACCTAATTATTTTGTACTCGCTTACGTGTAGGACCGTATTACCTTCTTTTTATTATTTCTTTTGGGGTTAAACCTTATGGCTGTTAAGGACCTTTTGACAGCTAGGACTTTTTGTGGTTGCTAACGTAGGACTGGGGTGGGGCTGGTCTTGGCTTGGGGCTGTATTTATCTGTATGTAGAGCTAGGTTGGAGCTTAGGGCTGGCAGGTCTAGTAACTTAGTTGGACCTGGGGCTGGACTTGGACTTGGGGTTATTTTGATGGTATTAAGGTCCTATTGTTTAAATGCTGCTCTCTGACTTCTGATTGGCCCTTAAATACACTAAGTCTTTGCAATCGGACTAGTTATGGCGGGAAATTGCATAAAGATTATTATCGATCCTATTGCTTTAAAATGGTCAAATGCTATTGGAGTAAACGTATTTTCTAATAATGATGTAAAATAGCAGCTGTGTTAAGGATTGATCTTGCGTGGGGGGAATTTGAATGACAGTAAAACTTAATTATATAACACTTACTTTTATTGTAAATGTCAAAGGGTGACGTAAAAAAAGGAGTGGGGATAGTGCCCGTCTTCTACTAACGTAACTTTATGGGTTCTTTTTTGCACAAAAATGTTTGCAAATGTATGATCCTACGACAGAACAATCACAAAAGGTTGAAATTGTGTTACGCTAAAAAAATTGTAATGAATAGTTGAAACAACGTGGAAAGATGAAATAGCAATCTGTATGGTATATCATAGATACATTTACCTTTACATATATTTTATTATATCTATATTTTATTTTATCAAACGTCAGTCATGCTGGCATGTTCTGGCAATGTACACTTCAAACATGAGTTGATATTATTACCGGAATCGCTACAACAATGCTCCACGGGGCGTTTTTTTGTAACTCATTAGCGTCGAGAAGTTTGATACACACATTTGGAGTATGGTTTTGTACAACATTTACTAACGTTTCCGCATTTTGGATGCTATTGACGAGCGTAGTCGACAAATTATGCTTCGGTGCTGTGTGCTTGAGAAGACCACCAATGCCGTCGCAAGCCCTTTTCCCATGTCCTGTTGCAGAAATAATGCACTTCTTCAGATGTGGCGAATTTTTCATCTCGTGGAATTGAAATCTATTTTTGAAGTGACTTGCTGCACCATCAGAAATGATCACTTCACATGTTATTTCTGCTCCAGGATGTTTGGACTTTATGTCTTCTTTAATGTGGTTTGTAGCGTATAAAATATGGGCAGAGTCGTGTTCCCTGCCATCACTCACAAGTGAATAGCTCAAAGTCATTAAATTGAAGTAGCATACGGCAGTAAATGTCGAAACTTGATCGTTTTTCCGATAATGACCCTGAATTTCATCTTGTAAGATGACGGACCAGTTGTCAGCAAAGTCGATGTGAATTAACAGCAACGTTGGAAGAAACTTTGCCGCTGCTTTTTCTTTTTTAATGACTTTCTGTTGAATTTGACAAATTTAGGTAAAGTTAAAGTCTTCTTGATCAAATCTTTCTTGGCCCAAAGCGCGAATGTGATTTTATCATCTTCATTTTCTTGTGTGCATCCGAGAAATTGAGGATTGATCCCTGACGCTTCCGGGAATGTCTTGCGTTCACCAAAAATGCACTTACCGCCGTCAGAACAAACGATGGCTGAAAACAGCTTGTTTCGAATTTCTAAGTCATCCTTGATCTCTTGGAATGTTTAAAGATTCTTGGCCGCCTCTATTAATAAATCAAAGTTGGAGCCGTAAATATACAAACAGACCTCTTGAGTTAAGCAAGAAAGAGCCCATTTTGGTTTTAGACTATAAAATTTAGTGAGTCCCAACCTTAAGTCTGGATTACTTTCCTTGAACGTTTGGTAGGTTTCTTTTATGGTCCGGGTCATGAATCTTTTTACCCTTTTAACGGAAACTCCGCTCTCAGTTATAGTTCTTAAGTCCTTTTGGTTTAGACTTTGTCGGGAGCGATTCAAGTCAACATTAAGGAAATATTCCATAGCCACATTCAATATACTTTCAGAAACGGAATGACCACGTAATATCCTTTTTGTAACGAAATGATTTTTTCTTGAGCAATTATGTAATTTGTGATCACAGGAAATTTGGACATAATGTCCTCTTCAGATAAAGCATAGATTGGGGCTGCTGTGAGAAGATGAACGTTTTCGGAAGTAGTTTTGAAATTCTCCAACAATGCTTTGAATGCAATGATCCATTGCGAACGAATTGTGTAGCAGTAGTCGCAAACTTACTCACAAGAATGTAGAACATGATCAGGAAACAACGGTTCCAAAAGAGCGGCCAAACAATCAAGCTGTTGAAATTTTCTTTTCGAAGTTTCATAAACGGCTTTTTATAGCGTCTTTTAAAATCCGGACATTTTTTCTTTTTAGGAAATCGTCCTATTTTGCTTCAAGCTTTGTGAAAATAGTCCAAAAAGACGAGAAAAACCTTAGTTATAAACATAGTACATCACACAACAAGTAATTAAGAGCAGACTTTTTCAAAAAACAGTATATTTTTCAAAAATTTTCTTTAAATACTTTGTAAACAAAGTAGATATTGATTTTTATTACCTCAAATAATAAATTTACAAAATACGTGTGTTGCAGATGTTTTTAAGTTAGCAAGTGACAATATTCAGGACCAAATTAATAACTTTGGGTTTTTTAGAAACCCTGCTTTATTCACTCTGTTGACAGCCTAAAGAGTACATTCTATATTTAAATCCTTTGAGTCTTTATTTTTTAAATTAAAAAAGGTCTGTTTAAGGTGAAACTCGCAGACTCCATCTTGTCAACACAGAAAATATTTTTCTATATTACAATATAACATTAATTTGTTGCATTCTTTACTAGCTAACCAAATTAGTGGCAAGTGGAGCAAAGTGGAGTCGATTAACGTTAACATCAAAATGTTAACAGAAAAGTTTTAATGCTTGTGAATTTTTCAACTTATATTGTTAACTGCAATCAGTATTTAGTCATTTTACCACTGAGATTCAATGCCACTACGTTAGTAATCATTTGTAAACCATGATTTGCAAAAAATGCATTTTTTTTTCATTTTGCCCATGGGGGGTGCAAAGTAGAATGTCTTAGTTAATTTTTTTTTGTTAGTATGCTTATTAATTAGACTGCTTATTGTTAGTATAGCTTATCTTATTACTTATTCCTGCGGACTGTTCGGGAGTCTCCTTCCTCTTCATACTTGGGTCTTCCTTGTGTTAGTGGGGTTATATAGTTGTGTATATTGTATTAGTGCATACAGTGTAGTGTTAGTGTTTAGATGGTTGCAAAAAAAAACAATTATTATTAGTATAATATTATTTTTAATTTGGATTGCTTGTGTATGTGTGGTGTGTACGTGTACTGTGTAAATGAGGCGTGTGAGTGAGGTGTATGGTGTGTCTTATCGATTCCTTTGTCGTTGCATTGGTCGTCTTCGATTCTATCTAAGGGCGTAAGGGATATCATCTAAGAGGTTTTCGAATTCCTCGGGGAGGTTTTCAAGTTTTTGGGTCAGGATAGTTGGAAGGTGCTTGAATTTATTTTTGGGTTTTCTCCTGTGGGTTCTTAGGTATTGGATGTGGGTTAGGGGCATATATGGAATGCGGAGGACGTTTTTGGTAGCTTCTGTGGTGCCGAATATCCTACGGTGGGTGTAGTTTGATTAGAGTTTTTGGAGCCGTTGGGTGATAGGTGTGATGTTAGCGTGTTGAATGGTGATTTAATTGGGAGTTCTATAATGTAACCGGTGTATGCTCCGTAGGACTCGGCGTTCGCATGAAGCTATGGATTCTAGGTCTTTGGGTTTTAGGGTAGCGTACAATGGAGCACGGTAATCTATTACGGGCCGTATAAAGGTCTTATAGGTGTGCTGAAGGGTTTCGGGTTGACATCCCTCTATCCGTCCCCTAAGGGCGCCCAGGAGGTTGGATCGGTTTCGCATTTTGTTTAGAGTTTTTTAAATCAGCGTTCCAGCTAAGGTTTTTGATGAATGTGATTACTAGGTATGTTACTTCCTCGCGAAGAGGCAACCCTTCCCTTGCAGAGAAATGGTTACCTCGTCCTTGGAGAGTAACTTGTGTCGGGTATAATGAGCGTGCCGGAATAGAATGGCTTGGATTTTGGTAGGGTTTATGGAGACTCTCCATTGGTTGGCCCAATTGGAGAAGTTCTGTAGGGTTCTGGACAAACTGTTGGATGCGTTTTTCGTTGATCGATTGGCTGCCCAGAAGGCAGTGTCGTCGGCAAACTGCGCCAAGGATATTCCGGGTGCGGTTACGTTGGGGATATCATTGGCGAAAATGAGTTATAAGATAGGTGCCAAGCCACAACCCTGGGGTACGCCTGCTTGAGTAGTGAAACTTTCTGAAAGGGATGAACCCACTCGGACTCGTACCGTCCTATCTGTTAGATACGACAGTAGGAGCTTCGTGAGCTCGTGGGATACCTAATTCTCGGATTTTGTGAACTAGACTCGCATGCCAGACTCTGTCAAAGGCCTGATTTATGTCTAAGAACACGGCAAGGTTACAGTAACGGTGGTTAAATGCACGTGATGTTTCCGTTAGGAGTTTTAGCAATGGCTGTCGGGTAATAGGTTATTGGATTCTATGTGATCTCCCAGCCTTCGTGCTAGAATCTGCTCTAAGCATTTTCCTAGGCAGCTGAGGAGGGAGATTGGTCTGTACGATGAGAGAGCTGTCAGGTCTGAGAAGTTTTTGGGGATCATGACGGTCGAGGTGGATTTCCACACCGTCGGGAAGTAAGAGAGGCAGAAGCATTTGTTATATATGCGTGTTAAGCGTCTGATAGCAGGAGGTGCCAGGTGTCTCAGTTTGAGTCTGTTGAAACCGTCCTGACCGGGAGCGGATATTTTGCCTTTTTGGAAATAATTGAGGGGTAATTGGGCAGAAGAACGGGTCATTCTCATCCAGAATTTTCTCGGGTAATTCGAAGTTTTTGAGATCCTCAAGGTTTTGCTCTAGACGATTTTTAAATTCGTCGTCAAACGAGGGATCGTTAGGTGAAGTATAGACAGATTGGAGGTGGTGGCGAAAAATTTCGCCTTTGTCCTAATCTGTGGAGATTAGGTGTAACGGTATAAACGGGTGGTAGAATGGGATACAGATAAATTGGCCCCTTTTTGCCTCGACTAGTCAGCGTGCGGATCGTGGATTGATGTTAATAATTTTGCACATCCAGAATAATAAATCGTACGTCAGTCAAAATAGGGGATGAAGTCAAATTCGGTTCGGTTAAGGGCGCCAGGATATTTGATAGACAAAAATAAGGGTTGTCGTGCCAAAATTACGAGTACATAGCGTGTCTAAACAACCAAAAAACATGCGCTTACCTATTCGTAATCGATCCCAGGGGTGCTGGACAGCAACTCAGCAAATTACCTGAAATCGGACTTCAAAAAAAACACTACACGTTTGGCAAATAAAAGCGTGATAAACACTCAATAAATTTACGTTACTACACCCCAGTGTAAATAATGCATTAAATAATAATCAAAACAACAAAAAATCTATAAAATGAACTCTAAATGAATTAATACTCAACAAAAAAAATCAAATAAAATACTAAATATTAATAACGCTATTACTCAATAAAACAAAAAAACTAACTTTGTTACGTTAAAACTAAATTACCGGTAACTTGCAACAAAAACTTTTATGTAACACAAAAGGGTTTCCATAGAAGTAAAACACATTTATAAAACCTAACAAACTATAATAAAATAATAAAAAGGATAAATATAAAAAAAAATATAAACAGACGATAATGCGTATCAACAAAAAAAAAACAAATACTTAAAAGGCGACAGGATGTCTGATCAGAATCTGCTTTTACGCCAGTCTAAATCGTTTAACCTATAAATATATAATTCGTGGATAATATACCCACACTACAATAGGGTCAATTGCCCTTTACTAATAAAATCAAAATAAATAACAAAGGGTGAAGGCGGAGCGTCAAAACTATTAATTAATTACGCTAAATAAATTTAAAACAACTTACTTTAATAACAAAAAAAAATTACGACACCGCTTTCAGACCTTCATTGACACAAAAATATAATTCGAAACACACAGAATAATAAATCTTGAAATATTCAATAAAAAAACGCAATGTTATATTACCTTAAAGTGTAGAATTACACCTCTTCTGTGTTACAACAATGAAAATGATGGTCGGTCTCTGCTATAACGGAAATGAAATCTTCCTTGTCTGGCAAATGATGAATGAAATTGTTGACTATTGTACTATGATACACAAACGATCCCTTGCTTGAATCGCGTTAAAATGTTATTGCATAAATTCCAAAACTTCTTTTAAAATACTAATATGAGCGTTCAATTGACTTGATAACTTTTAGCTTTAATTGGTTTTATTTCCACTGATAATCCAAAATGTTATTAACTTGATTTAAATAACGTTAAATTTTAATATATTGCGAAAGTTTCTTTATCTTTAGATACACTTCATACGATAATTAAGTGGCACTCAAGAACGATGATTTTAAATAAATCCGCAAAAGCGAGAAAAAAACCAAGGATTTCACCGAAGCACTATGCAACACGACGATGTCCTCCAGGTAACTTTGCGTAAAACCGAAATCGGCACTAGGTATAATCCTTTGGTGATGAACAATTTTCATAAAATCCCTTTCACAGGTTCTTCAGTAGCTAAACTACCCTTACTACACAAAAAAAGTACGTTCGATAAACACCACAAGGTCCCAAAATTTCAACGTTCTAAACCACCCCTTAAAGCGTAACACAAGCGGCAACGTATACTACTACTCGAAAGCGTGATCTGTCTTAGACTCTCTAAAAATTATTAACAAAAATCCATCTTTGAATTTTGCATCCCACTACTCATAAAAACTCTTATCTAATATAATTCAACCAATTAAAAAACGGAAGGGGAAGATTTAATACCCCAATACCTAAATTTCGTTCTCGTCCGTAAGGACTCGGTAAATTTTGAAAAACAACACGTCAGCAAAAGTATCCTGTACAGCCTCTGTATGTTTATCTTAAAGTACGAACAATAAGACCCACATGTAATCTCTATGAATCAAAACCAAAATACCTAATAATAAACTGGACAACTATAAATAAGCGTCTGTATGTCGCTACCATGACATCATACCGATAAACCTATACTATTTATTTAAATTACTTAATTTTCTATTATATTTTACGGAAATCAAACGAAATAAACCTTAATTAAACTTATATACAACTATTTACAAATAAACGTTAATCAATATTCAATAAACGAAAATAATACGGAAAAACAACCTAAATTTTCGGAACAATAATTTCACAAACAAAGAATCTAAAGCTCACCATACACGTTAAACACAAATTTACTATAAAACTTAATTTGACAACAAAAAAAAATATTTATATACGGAATCTAACGAAGTACATAAAACTACAAACAAAATTACCTACTACGTATACAGGGTGTTCAAAATACCCTGACATAGGTTACCCTGAGGATCGGTCAGATGGGACTTGGGTTTGGTTTTCCTTTTGGTGAAAATATTGAAGGTGTGCCAAAGCTTTCTGCCATCTGCATAGTTGAGATTGGAGGTGGCCTGGACCCGCGCGAAAAAAAGACCTTACTCTAATTGCCTGGACGATTTGAGATGAAATGACCGTTTTGCATTAATTAAATACTGTATCAATCGGTAATAATTATCAAAGCAATAACAGTGTGTTACCTACCCTTTTCTATTCTGCGATAATAACAAACCTTAATGTTAAATTGTGATCACCTAACAGCTGACAAATAAAAAAATTAAATTACTCAATTTATGTATGATACTACACAATTGTACTGTGTACTGAGTGTCAAATATATTACAGTAAAACACTATCACTATTGTGTAAGTGGGTAATGTTTGTACTTGGTGAACAAACGATCACTAAGATAAATGCAAACGACACAAGATTTTTCGAAATCAAGCTTAAAATATGAATATAACAAGTTTATTAATTGTTTTTATGGACACATACATAAATTGAAATAACTCCTATTTGCTCTGAATGGCTAGATAAAACTAAGTACATATAAATTGAATGATCGTATTCCGACGCACAAGATTATTTACGTAATCGAGTAAAGTTATAGTGACATTATAAAATTTTGTGTTCAATATTAGCACGCGATCATTGTTTTCATCATTACATAAAGAAAATAAGTCTCTTACATAAAGGAGTTATTATCCAATGTCTGGTATACCTCGTCGGGCTACAATATGCACAAAAACTTGCAATAATTCCAATGTAGATGTGGCGTAATAATGTTGCAATTTATTTGAACTTTAATTAGCTCCTTGACAAACTAATTTATTTTCCCTTCAATAAGCAAGGCTCATTATTGTATTAATATTGTTCCCAAAACAGCTGATTTCTCTTACACAGGCACCCAGCTTACATATATTTACTTTGCTATTTAATTTATGCCATTTCCCATTAAATTCACATTACATACTTTTTAATGTCTGTATTATTATTTACCAATGGTCACGCTCACTGCGTTTAATTATTTATGCGTACCACGTTTGTTTGTTTAATCACGCAATGCTTCTGTCGCAGTTTATTTTGCTTCCTGCTTATATGATATTTAGGCACTTTTAACCTTTTGACACAATCACTAATAGATTAAAGAGACTTTATTTTTAATAATTAATACGAAAAACGTTCCGTTTAGAATTTATTAGTAACTATAAAATTTTATTTCAAAACTGTCAAAATGGCCGTGCTCGTTTTAACTATAAACAATTTTTTGTTGACATTAATTTAGTCCATTCAGACGCCACCGTCTTGCGTAAATGCTAAATATAGACTGACAACCCTTATTTTGTAATTCTATTTATAACCTTTTAACCCTTTAGCAAGAAGAATACCTAATTTGTCTAAATATAATTCGTAAAACCACTTTTTAGAAGGTCTTGATTGAACTTCTCCACATAGGATCTACTTTATTGCGTAAAATGCTGTAATTTTTCCAATACAAAACTTACATTTTTTCCGATCAAAATCAATTATAATATCAATGTTTGATTTATATTATATGAAATTTTGTAGGATCCACCTTAAAGAGTGACATCATCAAAGTTGTTTTTGCAAAATTAGAATTGGCGCGAAAATGTTATGTGTAAAATAAAGATGCAATTTCAATTGACCAAAACATAATCTTCCAAGCACTGTTTAACTTGCTTAACAATTTTTGTTGATTTTACTATAAATTTTGTCGATAAGTGGTACCTCTATATTTTGCTTTTCAAACTAAAATAAGTTACAGTTTGATCCGTGACGGCTCGTGGTCTTTTATAAACTCTGAATTGAATTTAATTTAATTTTAATGTAAACATTATATTTCGCTTTAAAATTCATGTAAACAGTTTTGAATGTTAACTTGCAACTTATTTTGAACTTGACTACACGGCTTTTGTTATATTTATACAAAACGATTTAATGTATTTGCAATTTATTTTCAAACCCCACCAGTGGCGTATCTTAATTCTGAATTATTTAAATTTCTGTTACAACGTACAGATTCATAAATGAATAATATTTACTAATTTAATAAATAAGTATTCTATTTTTTGAGTCCACATTAATAGTACTCAATAAATATACACAGACTTGTCCCACATAAACTTGATACTAATTAAATAATGTTAACTTCAGATAATAGAAAGAAATGTAATCAATTAAAACGTTTCACCTCATGTTTTGTTTCAGATTACGGCACTGGGTTATTGAAAAATGGAAGCTATTAAAAAAGTACATGTTAGTGAAACTTTAAATAGTGATTAGTGCTGTTTGTGTACTCCAAAGAATAATAAAGGATTGGTGAAAATTCTATCGCAGACAGCCTACGATACCTTTGTGGAAGCTCTGGTGAAGATCAAGAGATAGAATCAACATCAGGAACAAGACGTACCTATACTGACACTAACATCAGGTCAGTTTACATCGGAGAAAATTAAACCTTTAAAAGTGAAATGGCACCTTGAATGTTACAAAAGAATTACAATAACAGCTTCTTTAAAACGAATGGAGAGTACAATCCTCAGCAGTCGGAAGCTACAACTAGTCTTCAAGAAACCACTGATACTATCTCCGATATGTTATCTGAAACCACATCATCAAAGTTTACTAGAGTTCTGTTGTATGCCCGGATGATATAGAAAAAAACAACAATTGCTTTATTCCCCATTCTAAGCACAACATTTTTGGATATGTTTAAAAAGTGTAAGAAGCCATCTTAACGCTCCAAGAGAACGAACAGTTGTCAGTGTTGATTTACGTTTTTATAATGGCGATGTTAAGGGCAATCGGTTGTTTTATTGAACTTACTGGTATGCTAGAGCTGTAGGCGGAATGTGTTATGTATAGTGAACATGTAACAAAATTTTAGAAGGAACACCGGTACGTCGATCTATTGAAGTCCATATTGTGACTTTAGAAGTTTTTTAATCTATATCTGGATGAATTTATTGTAATGACCCTAAAAGTCCATATAATTAATTTTCCTATCTCAGAAAATCATTCCCATCAAATCTTATATTTCCTAGTTATTTTCCCCAACTGCATTCCTGTCTTGGTTATAAATCCAATCAGTTACGTACGCCTTCCTCACTCCCTTCCCGCCTCTCCTTATAAATACCAGTGCATCTGCCCTCCAAACACACTGTTACGTTTATATTTTACACTTATACCTGAGGTACCTTTGATTTTTACCTACACTTTTATACCAGTTATGCTTTGATTCATACCTGCACTTTTATTTCATTTCCATTGTTACCTGTACCTGTTCTCATTAGTCCTGACCAGCCTTATTTATTTCCTGACATCCCTGATTCCATTCCAGGGCAAATTTCCAGCACAAATGAGTTGTATTCCGGTAGCAGTCGCTCCAAACCAAGCTGACACCACATTGACTTTATCCTAGGAGATACGCCCACCAGTTCCCACAACAGACAACACAACCAGACCGAAAACCAGCTGTCTGAATACACCGTGTGTCCTGGAACTAAAGAAAATGAAATAGTAGAACAACCTGCACTCGCCAAAACTAAAGGCACTCACTTACTTAGGTTAACTCAAATTTGTTGCACACCATCATCCCTATGATGCTGACCAGCCATCTACAAGGGAACACCAGGGCCAGAATCTTGATGCACCAGCCGGGTAGCCGTCTGTGATCCCGAAGTCGCCGGATCCAGCTGAAAAGTTCCGAACTGCCAATCATTCGTCTTCTGCCACTCAAATTAAAAGGAAGACGGGATTAAAAAATCATTTCACCTGCTTCACTCCTGTGTTTTCTTTCGTTCCCGTACACTTTTCTTCTCCGTTCATTCACCATCACCCAGTACATCCCCGACACTAATACACCCATCTTGTCCGACAAATTACATCAAAATTACTAAACTTTTACTTTCATTGCATTCAATATAACTCCATTAAAAATTCGATTGATAACAAATCGTGTTTAAAACCCCACTTCCACGTGCAATCGAATTGCACTTAACGTCCAATTCATGTAATTCATTAGCAATAAATATTTCTGTATTCACCGTAAGTTTTACCCCGATTAATTTCATTGATAATTTTAAAAGTTCATCTATAACCATAAAATTTACATTGAGTATCATTTACATTCAATATGAATAAAATTGTGAGTTACCATTTATTTGACAATAATCCTATTTTTTGTATATAAATCACTCCACCTGAGTTTACACCACCAGTAATTTATGTAATAATTAACATATTAACACTGAAACTAAACACGTGGGCTAATCCGTTATTTTTAGACATCTAGGCTATACGTGGCGGGAAGCCCAGGGGGTAGGATAGAGTCGGAAAGCCAAAGAGAGGATACCGGTGCCTTTGGTGTGGCGGTTTCCAATATTTTATTGTGATACCATTGCAGCCATACATAATGATTCGTACTGTAACAATTAGAATAAATAAACGTCTATCTAAAATTTTTATTTCCATACAGATAGGTCACACACAACACAATAGCTTAGACTTAGTAGCCTACCCTACAGGAAACCTTTTAATAATTATACCAATATAATTAAAATTTGTACGACAATAAATAGGTATGGTACATAATGAACAAATTGAGATATAATTGGTAATTTCGAACTTACTGCAATACCACGATCAGTTTTTCACTCTAACCGTTCCATGATCGATTCACAGCGAAAAAGTAAATTAATGCACCTTCTATAATTGGAAGTAAGGACCCAATGTTTGGTAACGTGGATACAAACAATTCGGATTCTGTTTTCAGCATTGCAATTATTGATGATATGGCATAAGTACAGATGTTTCTGCTAAAAGATTGCGTATATCTTTCTGACTTATCTGAGCAATTTTCAAATAAACTGTTAAAAGACTATGATTTATATTCTGAAATACGCGTACCTTTTGGTACTTGCATTATTGGTTCCCTTAAGTATTCAGAAAGAATCAGAAGGTTAAATGGTTCAAACCCTATAACCTATAATTTTGAGATTAGGATAGCTCGTAACAGGGGGGGAGTCATAAATTAAATGGGAGCCAGTCTGTTTATAATGGGGCATATCAGGCTCTAAATACCTATATGCTAGTATTCCACAGCAAAGTTCAAAGCAAACAAAAAAATTGCTTACCTTACGTCGCAGAAACCAGGTGAATCGGCAAATTAAAATCCTTGATTCGGCGTTTCCTATAAAGTTTTAAAATATTTGCACGCAATCAAAATAAAGCGACGTGCTAACAGACCATTGGATCGGTCACCAACCCTGTTTACTCTAACTTTTAATTTACATTAAATTTTATCAGTGAAACCTTATGTCTTAAAAAAAATAGTAGACAATTTACCGAGAAATCTCTTCCATCAAGACCATTAAAAAAATATATAAGTGAACGTTGCCGCTGTAAGTACGTGTAAATAAATAATTTCCATAAAAAAATAAACAGCTTAGGCATGAACGTAATCAAAATATTTTATCTTTTAAATGTAGAAAGCTAAAAATAAACAATCAGAGTATCGATACAGTTATTATCAAACCACAAACAAATACATTTACTTCCGCAAGTAGAGTAGTAAAAGAAGTAAAGCGCGACCTTTTTACGCAAATTTTAAATATCAGTTCGGGAACAATCTTGTAAGGTTCAGAATTACCAAGATCTTTCTTAATTGTCTTTATTTGCTTACCTCCACATAGGCATAATAATGACGCAGGAAACATAAATTTGACAAATTTTCGTGATGTGGATATTAGTGTACTGTGATAAGAATTAAAAAAATATCACAATGTGTGATATTATAATCAACGGTTGAATACAATTCGATAAAATTATCTTGACCACCTGAATGGCGTCTACGCAATACTTACACAAAAGAAAGCGTATTCCGCCGCCTACACAAATACAACAAAATAATTTCATTAAAATCACCAAAAATAAACACAGAAAAGTAAATAACTCAATTCGAACCAAATTAATTAATATAATTTATTAAATTATGTTTACACGAATTTGGCGAAAATATTGATGCCAAGACCAGGTGATTTAATAACCGGTTCACCTCACTTTATCTACTCAAACATTAATTTATTTACAGAACGTTCTTGTATTTTATATACACAAAATTTATTATAACGGCATTACTCCAAAATTGAGGAAAGCACTAACATAAACACTAATCCTCTTCAATAGACACGAAAATATCACTCCTGACCAACGAACACACAAAAAAAGTCTCCTGGATGATTGAGCTTTTTCCATAAACCACACAAGGTGAACGGGAAGATTCCCTCACGATATCTTAAAGTAACTGGGGTAGAACGTAGGTAAATTCTGTGCGCCCGAAGCCTACATCGCGCCCTCAACGTTTGGCTTCTTTCCTTTACAGCCTTACATTAACTAACTAAATGAAACACGAAACATCTTACCACGCTAAAATCACGCCATCTTTCAATCATCACATTAAAAAAAAACCTTCCACACAACAGACTATTTAGCCGCAACTGAATCTTTCTTACCAACTACGATAACACAAATAAATTTGAACTGACACACATTATGTTTATTAAAAAATTCTCTTCATCCATAATGAAATACAATTCCTTTCATCGAAACGGCTATAACAAACTTGAAAATAGAAATTCTCAGAAACTTAGGATTAATTTAAGATTCTACATATGACATTCAAATATCCTAATACTAAAAAAAATTCTACGACAAATTTCTGGCAAAGTGACTTTGATTTTCAGCAAATCAAGGCCGTTTTCTATATTTAGCATCCTAAAAATGTTTTGAAAGTATAGCAGAATTAAAATGCACACAGGGAAGCTTCTACTGATAATATGCTCCCCACCCAAGCAGCGTTAAAACCGGCAATATAAGTATGACAATAACAGTATACTGAATATAATCGGGACGCACAAGCTCATATAAACTTACCACTACCAAGGGATGAAAATTGGACAACGGAGAATTTGAATACGTTGCGCCCTGAAATACTGAATCCTACAAAATGTTCTTGTAAAAAAGTAATTGTATTTAAAGATGCACATGTTCAATCCAAACAATGCCTTACACGGAAATGTGTGAATGCGAAGCTGATCCAGAACGAAGATCACATTATACCGACTCTGACGAAGCACTGAAAGTGACTACGACGACAAGTTCATTTGTAAAACGCAAAAAAGATGCAGCAATGTTTCTTTTTGCAACACATATTTTTAACATTGGGGTTGTTTAGGGCAGTTTTATCCCTTCAGACACTCCCTATTAATATACCCCGTAGAGAAGCAAGCAGATTTTAGGCAACAGTTTTAGTTACTTTTTATCGTAGCCTTTATTTTTATATAAGGATTAAATACCTTCATTCAGCCACCCCATAGAGGTACGCCCCAAGCTAGTATATACATTTTAGAAAATATTTTCAGCTATTTTTTGTCGTAACAGTTATTATAATTTAAGGATAGTTTCTCCCTTCGCTCAGTCCTGAAAGATATTCCCTATTGAGGTGGGCATGCACAAAAATTACCTAAAATTCTACTAGACGTTATCCGTACGTTATCTGTAAGATAAAAGTATGTAAACAAACATAATAAACCCAAGTTTTCTCAGCGGTATAGTTTTTAATGCAATAATTAAATTTACTGAAAAGTGTGGTTGAAGCACAAATAATTCCCCCTAGTAGCAGGTAAGAATTGTCAATACTGATATTAAATTAACCCGTAACTAACTAAAAAAATAAATTAAACTTAGCATTCACCCCATGTGTAATTAATATAGGTAATAATTAAATTTGCACGTGGATACTACTGCGACAACGTGTTACCGAGTAGCTACTGTTGTTGTTTTCATGCACGTAATTACAATGGTGGGGTTTCTACACACCCCATTGTTTATATATGTGCATAAACAATATGCTTAATAATAATAAAAATAATAAATTCGCTCGTCAAACATTTAATCAAAATATATAAAACTTATTGTTCTTACATTTACGTTAGCATTAAATCTAAATCAAAGTTTATAAATTCTTCATAAGAATAAAACACGTTATTATTAAGAAATATTTTGACTTTTTCTCTGAAAGCATTATAAGTAAGAGATCTTAATGTGTGCGGGATAGCATTATAAGACTTTTTTATCCAAAATTCAGAACCATCCTGTGTTTTAGATAAACGGCAGTATGAAACACAGAGGTTAGTTTTAAAACGATTATTGTATAAATGAATATCCGACTGTAAATTATAATTGCAGATATTACGCTTAGCCTGACAGAGCAGGTAAGTATAAATATAGAAGGTACAGTTAGAATTTGAAAATGAGAGTACGCCTCTTTACAATCAGCCCTATAACCAAGATTTACTACAATTCTTACGGTCTTTCTTTGATACCTAAATATTGTTTTCCAAGCAGCAGAATTGCCTCAAACAACTATAATTGAGTACGATACATGACAATCAATCAGAGCAAAATAAGCTAATATTAAAACAGTAGGTGACACACTATTTGATAATCGTCTTAGAACGTATACATTACTACAAATCTTGGCGCTTATATAGTCAGCATGATCCCAAAAATTTAATTTTGTGTCTATGCAAACACCTAAAAACTTTACAAAAGGAATGTTTGGTGAGTTATGATATCTGAGCGATAAAATCATTTTTTCTGTTTTATTCAAATTACTGTTCAATTGATTAATATGACACCAGTGATTAGCCCTTGTAAACATCTGTTCAGATTCTTTTATAGCTTCATCAATGTTCTTTGCACAAACCAATAATGTAGCATCGTCTGCGTGCAATAGACAATTATCCCTTGTGATACGAAACTAGGCATATCATTAATGTATATCAGAAACAAAAGTGTGCCGAGGATGCTACCTTGGGGTACACCTTTAGTTAATGGCAGTTTACTTGAATATTCATTGTTTATTCTCACACCTTGATACCGATTTGATAAATAAGATTTTATCAATCCTATACTTTTCTCATTAAAATCGTACACTCTTTCTAATTTTGTTATTAGTATGTCATGTGACACACTATCAAACGCCCTTGATAAATCTATGAAAATAGCACGTGTATGTTCACCTCTTTTGAAGTAATCAAGAGTCTGGTTAACAAAGGTTGCAATAGCATCTGAGGTACACCTACTGGATCTAAACCCAAATTGATTTTCAGTAAAGAGATTATTGTTCTCAAAGTATGTACTGATTTGCTTAACTATAATCTTTTCGTATACTTTTGAAATTGTTGGCAAAACTGAAATTGGACGGTAATTTGCATCATCAAGTTTACCCTTTTTGTAAATTGGCACTACAGCAGCTACCTTTAAACAATCCAGAAAAGTGCCCTTTGAGAGGGTTTCGTTGATTAATTTTACAAGAGGCGAAACATGCAGACTAACATTTGATTTTATCAGATTAACACTAATACCATGTATACCTTTCGTGTTACTACTTATTCATGGACAATAAAGTGTCCCTAACTTCAATAGATGTAACTAGATCTAAATTAAATTTTAAACACTGTGAGACAGTGATGTTACATATACTTGCTTCATAATTTTGCATGTTTTATGATATATATTTAATTGCCTTTCCAAAAACTACAATAAATACACATTGTGCGTGCGCTTGCTCGTGTACGTGTGCGTGTGCGACGGCGCGTGCGAATGTGTGTGCGTGCTTGCGTGAGTGTGTGTGTGCGTGGGTATGTAGCTTTTTTGTGTTAAGGAATATTGTGTCCGCTTGGGAACACCTCGTGCCTTTGTCTTTTTATGTTTTTATAATATACTTTTTAACGCTAAACAATAATATTAAATATGTTTGATAATGCAATTTTTTTTGGTCTGGCAGTGCTAGAAGAGCATTCGTAACTTGTTTTATAACGTAGTTTTTAACGCTAAACAAAAATATGAAATATATTTGACAATGCAATTTTGTTCTGTCTTGCAATGCTAGAAGAAGAACTTGATATTTACAATTTGTATAAGGGAGTGTGAGAAAAGAGAGTGAACTGAATAACTGTATAGGGAAGTCCTTTATAGTTCTTGAAATTACTAACCCTCGAATTGGGGGAAAATAAAAGTATATCGCCCTTCACGAGAGATCGTTCTCTGAAGGGGGGAGCTAGTTCACGACGTACGATTGCTTTACCTTCGGGGCCGGAACACACGTTGGTAAAGGAACGGTGCTGGGTTCACTAGTTTGAGAGGGACGTACAGATAGGTAACAAGGTTAAATACTAGGTAGTACGCTGGCAGGAATAACTAATAACGGGTAACAGGGAAGACAAGTCAGGTTATTTGTGCTAATCAGAAAGGACAAATAAGCATAAGTATGTAAGTAAGCAAATAAGTGATTTGGGAAGCGCGCATTGGGACGTCTATAGGAGATAACTGGAGGGGAGTGGGTCAGGTTTGCGCAGCTGATAGAAGGTATAGACAAAGCAGGAATGCAGTTTCGGAAATAATATTTCCTAGGAAATTATTTTCTAGGATAGGAAGATAGGTTATGAAGGATTTTAGTGTTATTACGCACCACGCTTATCTCGGGGGGGGGGGATTGTGAGGGAACGAAAGGATGCACAAGAGGGAAGCAGATGCAATGCTTTCTTACTCCACTGTTCTCTTTACGTTGAGTGACCGAAGACGAGGGGCTTGCAGGTTGGAACGTTCCAGTTGGATCTGGTGTGTCAAGATGCTGGTCCTGGGACGGAGTCAGAGTGCTGTCAGCTTGGTCTGAAGCGACTGGCACCGGAATACAACTCGGTTGTGCAGGCGATTCACCCTATAGTGCAATCCAATCGTTCGCAATTTCAAGCTGCTGGAGGTGAAGTTGGATGGTTGCCTGGGTTTTTCGGAGGAAGTACAATCCCCAGGCTTCGTCAGTGTGCAGGTTAGATAAACATTTACCCAAAATCTGCTGACTATGTTTCCCTAGAATAGCTGAAAATATGTAAGCTTTATTGTACTGGGTCCGCTAGGTGAACAATATCACTCGAAAAGCAGAATTTTTGATTAAGATTCTTTAACTTACTCCCGATATGAGATTTTGAAGTACCTGTGTCTACCAGTGCCTGGATGGGATTATTAAAGATGTACAGAAGTACGATGACCTAGGGAATAATGGTGGAGCTCAAGTTTTCTGGTTAAACTTTTTATGCTATAACCAATAGTGCTATTATTCGTGTAGTGTAGCCAGTTTATTGGACAGCATAAAGGATTAGTATGTGTTCGTAAAGGTTCTTTTTTATCATTTACTAGTGTAGGGCGTCGTTGTCGTTTGGGACATTGACAATGTTTGGAGAATACACCTGGGTGCCAGTCAATACATCAAGCTAGTTCTAGATTCCGGTTTATTCGTTTTCTGGCTTTCTGGTCGATTAGGCGCGGGATGAGATGTAGGAGTAGTCGTTAAATCGCTAGAACACGGCCGGAACTGGAATCAGGTGTACAGCTCTGGTTCCTTGTTTCGAAGTGGTTTGCCATCTCGAGCAGCTCAGGTAAGTTGGCGTGGCAGTAGGTCTAGCATAGCGGTAGCATAATCGACTACTCGTTTTCTGAATCGTTTGGTATCATTGCGTATTTTTCGTACAGCTTGTGCTGGTATCCTTGAGGTAGGAATTGCTGGTAAAAGACCCTTAGGAAGTCGGCCAAGGTAATATAAGGTGCTCGGTTGTTTCTCTACTGCAATGCGGTTTCTATCAGGAGTTATGGTAGCGCAATAAGCATATCTTCAGCGGGGATCTGGTAGCACACTTGCAGTTCCTGCAATCGCTCCAAAAATGACATTGGGTTACTAACTCTGTCGTACTTGAGCCCCCACTTTCGAACGCGATCGTATGTCTTTACATTCCTGTTGAAAATTCCTATATTGATGCAAATGGATGGACCGGAGGATTGAACACACCTAGCTTCCATGTTGGGAAGGGGTTAGTGTTTTTCAGGCGTAGGTAAGGCCATTTCTCCTTCTACTGCCTTTAAATGCGGTATTATGCGATCTCGCAGAGCATCAGCTGTGCCTTCGGTGTCTAGGCGGTATTTTCTTGCTTCTTCAATAAATTCTTCCTTCTTGAGAGACCTACACGCGGGTCCCTTTCCTCTGAAACTGGTTTGGTGGTACTCATAACTAATAGGTTGTATATTTAGGTATTTCTGTAAAGACTCTGTTCGATGGGAATTAATGGCTGGAATTAATTAAGCTTTTAGTATATTGCTGGAAGAGAAGATTATAATTTTTTACACAGCGAATGATTTTCCACCAGATTTATGTAAGAAAATGTTAAATGCAATTTCCTGTAAAATAACTTTTTATTGTTAATTAGTATTTAGATTAATTATTGTTAACTGTAACAAAGTCAGATCAATGTATAACACTGCTAAACTGGTCTGGTAATTTATTGTGAAAGATCTGGTAGATAGGTGTATTCTGAAAAGCAATTTTGAATTATTTAATTATGTCCAATTTTCTGGAAAAGAAATTATTAATTTAATTATTATTAATTACATATTTACCTTTGAACTTATTCGTTCATAACAAAAACTTATAATAATTTATTAATTTAATTGTTTCTGGAACTAACGGTCAGACTGTGCTAGAACGTTAATTGTTAGGTAAAGTAATTTTTGTTATATTCTGGCTGGTTCTGGAAAGAAAATTATAATGCTCAGGTCTGGAACATAAATGTTAATTATTTTAAAATCTCACATTCTGTAATAAATTCCGACAGTGTTTTGTATTTATAATTTGGCTGGTTTAACTGGATGCCTGTGACAAAGATTAAATAATTTTTACTATAAGTTTGACAGTGTTCTAGGCCCTCACGTTGGTTTCGCCACTTTTGTACTCTGGAGTTGAAGGGGAAAAAGAAAAGATGTCACGGGGGTAGGGGGATAGGTTTGATTTACCTTCGGGGCCAGACGAAGGTTGGCAAAAGAACGGTACTAAGGTCCCTTACATACTCGTTGGGTACATACACCGGGAGAGTATGTTAAGAAGTCAGTTCTCTGGTTTGAGAGGGATGTACTGATAGGTAAAAGGGTTAAATACTAGGTAGTAAGTTGGCAAAAATAATTAATAACCGCTTGTAGAAAATCAAACAAGAGCGAACAAGCAGAACTGTTTTAAGATATACTTTTTTTCATAACAAAATGAAAAGAATCAGTAACTGGTTTAAAGCATGTGTATTTTACAGTAAGAAAGGGCGGCAGTGCTCACAGGAGGTCTAGCTGGATATCTAAGCTCCACATCTATACTTTCAGAGTGGTTTAATTGCTTACAGGGCAGTGGAAATTTATTGCCAAGTTAAGTTAAATTTAGACCATCACAGCCGGTTTGTTAAAATTCAACATCCTGTATGTTTTTCAATATTCTGATACAAAATGTTATTCTCATTCGAACGATATAGATTCCCTATACCTATCTTTTCAACTTTTTATGTCATCTACTGGTTTTTTGTGCAATCAACTAAAATTATATAATTTCCTGCTGTGAAAACCTTAGGAAAACTCCAAAACGAACACCTAAGCTGTCACGAGTTATTTGTTATTAGTTTTTCTTGCAGTGCTAGTTTAATTTAGTATTTAGAAGAAGTGGAACATAAAACATATTCAAATGCTGATATTTGAAATGTGTTACTTATTCACGTATGGTATTATAAACAGAACATGTACATTTTTTAACGAGACACGTCCCAATTTTCAAAAATAAGGAGAAAAAAGTTAGAAGTCTAAAAATCTAGTTAATGCTTAATGATTAGCAATACGCAATTTTAATCATGTGTGTTGTCCTTAGCCCAAAAAACGATTTAAAAAGATCATAACTGTTCAATGTGACCTCCATTAGGTTTTCCATTCTAGAGATAAACCCTCAGTTATTGCTTTTGCTATTTTATCTGCAAATAATTCATGGAAGACTCTTCGTATTCGAGCAATCGAATCATGTTTTGAAATTACGGGTGTAGAATAAACTCTTTGCTTCATCACTCTCCAAACGTAATAATCTAATGACGTGAGGTCGGAGGACCTCACTGGTCAATTCCACAGTCCCAGACGTCTCAACAATCTATATTGAAACATTTGAGTCAGCTGTTCATCGATTTCATTATGATAGTGAAGTATAGCACCGTCCAATTGGTACCAACACTTCCTTAATTAGTCTAAAGGTTATCATTTGCAAAATATTGAGATACATATGGATTTCCTTCCTACATATGGTAAGCAATCTGGTTATATTTAATTAGGCCAAAACATTTACACAAAATTTATTTTCTTTCTCGGATTATATGAGGATTTTGAAATGAGTATTATTGCTACTAAAAATACCGTTTCTTGTAAATTTTTGGACGTCCGTCCACATAATACGTCGTAAAAATTGTGGATCTTCTTGGTATCGCACTAACACCATTTCATAAAATTGTGCACGTTGGATGACGCCACTCGAATGAAGATCCGAAAGTAACTTAAATTTATATTGATGTATGCCATTAGTTTCTAGTATTATGTGAATGGGCGCTCGTGAAATACCAACATCAAATTCAACGTCACGAGTTGAGGATTCTGGATTAACATTACGATAGAATAGCACATTAATTACATTATCTCCGTTTGAGGTAATTAGCTTTGATCAAATTCTTTCAGCACTAATTCGACTATAGGGGAGAGTCGTCCAAAATGATCCCCGTAAGACAAAAAACCTAAATAATGCTTATAGGCCTCAAAAAATTGAAAAATAATTTTTAGACTCATCAACTATTGTGCTCCAAGTATGGTATATGGAATCAAAATTCACAAATATATATGTTATATCGTTTATACAATGTTTCAATTGTTTTTGAAAGGATAATTTCTACTTTGTACAAACTTTAAGAATCTTGGCATTTTCAATATAATAATCGCAGGTGTAAAGGTCGCAGTCATTGTCGTCTATTCCATTACATTCATTATGGGCTCATCGTTTGCAAAAACATCACTGCACTCAACCATTTCCTGCGGAAGATCTTAGAAAAGTGTCGGAACAAATTAAACACTCTATATCTTCTCCCACATCCAACTCTTCATCATCTAACTTTTCCTTTTTTCCTTTTATCACTTTGTCTTTTCTTGAATAAGACTTCTCATTTTTCCCTTTTTGCTTTCAATTTTTATTAGTATTAGTATTATTTTTTAGAACGTCTCTTTTCTCCCAGTACTTCCTTTTTTTATTGCTCATCTGAAAGATGGTCTTCATAAGGAGTGCTTGTGAGAATAACGGTACCAACAGATTTTCGTTTAGTAATGCGTCGTGGTAGTGCTGTCTTGGGAAATGGGCAAATATCTTTCGGAAAAATAGTAAAAGAAGTGGCTGGTACAAATATAGAACCAGTGTTAAAATCCTCACAAATAAGGGACGAAGGGAAAATTTCTGATTCTCGAAGGTCATCCTCGCCTGAACTGGACCACTGTTCACGCTTTGTCGGACAAGGGGTTTGTTTTAAAGGAATTGGAGGAGCTGTTATGGTGACATTTTCAGTTCGATGCAAGTCTTCGAGTTCGTCTTGTTCCGTCATTTTAGCAGCTGAAAAATCGACTTCTGAGAAAACATTAATAGCATTCATGGGTTACAGGCTTTTACATAGGATTTATTAAAAATTCTTGAAATTTGAGATACTGTAACAACTCTTCCTGGGTGTATATTCAGCCGTTGTTCTAGAGCAACATCATGGTAGGTACATGAATCTAAGGTTTAATGGTTGAACTCTGGCTTTTTCGATGGTATTCAAAGTCTTAGTATAGGAAATGTGCCCGTCAAGAATTAGAAAAGCTGGGTCTTTTGCTGATGATTTAATAAAAGATACAAAATGCTCAAACCAATCTGCAAACACTTCGAGATTCATCCATTCAGATTCATTGCATCTGAATGCTGTCCCTGGCGGTGCCCTTTATTTCAGCTCTTCTTTCATCCTCTTTCGGGAGAAAACAACATTAGTGGATGGCGAAAGCTTTCGACAGATTGATATAAACCGCAATCGTGTGTATATTATGATCTAGCTGCTGATTAATGTAGATGATTGTTTAAATGTTTCTAATATCTTCTATATTATAGGCAGTAGACTAATAGGTCTATAGTTTGTAAATTCTGCAGGATTACCTTTTTTGAAAATAGGTCGAATTATTGACGTTTTAGATCCATCTGGGAAGATTCCTTGCTTTAATATTGCGTTGATCCTCTTTGTGACTACTCTTTTAAATATGTTTTTAAATCTACCGTCAGAATGTTATTTATTCCTGGCGGTTTATTGATTTTTAAGTTTAGTGTAGTGTTTTTAGTTTTTTCGTCATTTGCCGAAGCAATATAAAAGTAGCTATGATTTTGGATATTCTCAATTTGTTTGTTGAAAGTTTCAGCAAAATTACTGACTATTCGTTCTTTATAATACATGGGTGTCAGAGAGCTTAGTATTTTATCGACTACGTTTTTTGTATTCCTTTTCTTTAATATGTAGTTGAACTCATTCCACATTGATCTAGGGTTGTCGGCTTTGTCTGTGAATCTTAGCCGATCTAATCTCATTATTTAATTTTTTTCGGTATTGTTTATAGGTATTAGGCTAGTTCTTATTACTCGGATTTGATTTGCACGTCTTAAACATTTTGTCTCTGTCCTTTATCTTTTGGTGTAACGTTTCAGTGATCCATTCTTTACCGTCGCTTGTATTACGCTGATTTACCGTAGTTGTAGTTTTCTTGGTGTCACTTCTTGTGTAGCTTGTCATATTTACTATGTTACCTGCTAAATTGGGGCATACAGGATAGTGATAAAATATTTTGTGGTGGATAACAGCAGCTTTGATTGCATTGTATGATGTACATATAAAAATGTGATCGATTTATCGAGATATATATATATATATATATATATATATATATATATATATATATATATATATATATATATATATATATATACCCAGAATAAGACTTCTATATGGGATATCTTATTCTCTCGAGTTTGAACGATTAAACTTGGAATATACTCAGTTCAAACTGACAGTTTGACTCTGCGGTTTGACAGTGGTCCGAATATTTTTCAAAATAATGGTATTTTTTCGTAATGGAGATAAATATTTTTGATTCTGATAGTGACGACGATCTTGACCCAAAGATTTGTAAGGTAAATAAACAATCTTAGATACGTTATGTTTAAATGTTGATTTTTACTTTACAGGATTAACTATTTGCAGTAACGCACCTGTTTATTAATAGTAGATGCAATAGAAAATCGCATACAGTCGTCTACTAACCACGTACACAGTTGCTCATAACTTTGAGGTTTTATGCAACAGGCAATATGCTTCTTTCTGTAGCAGTTTTTTCTGGAGCAAAGCAGCTGGTTGCGTGACGGTATGATAAGTGGGTGATGCAATTACTACTATGAGCGAAGATTTTATTTCATTTCCCACAACAGAAACCGAGCTTCAATAGGCTTAGAGGGAGTTTTATCGGATTGCAAAATTTGACGGACGTTATCGGTGCTATAGACTGCACCCATGTTAAAATACAATCACCAGTAGGAGACCAAGCTGATCATTCCGAAATAGGAAAAGAATCATTTTATGGAATGCTCAAGCTGCGTGCAATTCAAAACTCCACATAATGGATGTGGTGCCAAGATCTTCGCATGATCAAACTATATTTAATAACAGTAGATTAAAAGCCAGATTTGAAGCAAATGAATTTCACAATTCTTTGTTATTAGGGGATAGTGGGTATGCCTTAACAAATTACTTAATAACACCATTGACAAATTCAAATACTCCTGAAAACAGTTTATTCAACGAGTCACATATTAGCACACTAAGTTGAATTGAAAGGTTATTCAGGGTGTGGAAACGAAGATTTTCTATTTTGTCTGTAGGTATGTGTTTATAAATACATAAATAGATATTAAAGTAGATAAACTCAAATATATAAATGAATGAATTTTTTAGGCATGAGGCTTTTATTAGAAAACTTTCAGACAGTTGTGGCAGCAACTGCTGTGCTACACAATTTTAGCCATAAAAGAAAGTGATGGTGATCCTCCAATTGAAATTGTGGTTGACAAGCATCAATCACTACAGGAGGTAAAATAAATTAATCAGCAAGACCGAAATAACAGAACACGAATGCTTTTAATTAATAATCATTTTAGAAATGTATTGTAGTAACTTCTAAATTTGACTAAATAAAAAAAAACTAATTATTTGTTTTCTTTTGAAGTGCATCCCTTAAAATTTTTATTTCATGGGCATGTTTTGCTGCCAGCCTTGTCTCTTTCTGCCCTACCTCCTGCTGAAGAAGATTCATCTGAAATTCTATGAATTAAATTTTATTTTGTGCCAGTTTCTCATAGACTGAAGAGTCGTATATATTCTTAGTCCGTTTTGCTCTGAGATGTTCAGCAACTGGTCTTTTTCTTCTGACAACTTTATCTGTAAAATAAGTAAATACTGAATTATTAATTACGTCATAGTGATGGAATATACTTATTTCTATCTGAAAAAATAATGATGTGGTAGCTAATATAAATAATAAGGTGCTGTTCACCTATCTGAGGTCAAATGTTTTATGTGTTGACTAGGCTAGGGTTCCAAGTAGTCCAGTTTTCAACTCGCTGCAACGTAAAAATTGAAGTCTATTTTTTATTTATTTTTTTGGAATTGTTACCACAAGTGGTAATATTTGCACACCATGGGATATGATGATAACAGCTGTAGTTGATTCAGTTTTCGTATCTGAGCTCTCGAAACTATTGCTGCTGCTAAGGCCTGAAGGTCCAGCGATAGGTATGGCAGTAAAACCGGAGTTGTTGTTACTGCCCGAGTCAAATTGGCTACCGAACACTGTAGCTGCAACACCAATAATGACTAGCACTCTTTGATCGACGCCTTTTAATTTTGCTGGCATTCGGGTCCGCCGCCAGTTTTGTACAAATATAGGTACTTGTTTTTTCGGCGTACTCGTTTTTGGTGATCTTCTTCAGCGAATCTCATTTGATTCTCAGCATTTTGGTTGATCGGACAGTTAAACCAATGAGATTGAACTCTTCCTCGAATGTATGCCGCTGCTTATCTTTTGTGACAATCGACACGTGGTCCGTTTTCTTACATTCTATGCAAACACATGTTAAAAACGTTGATCTATTTCCACACAGACATACTTACCACCAACATCTTTGTATTTATGCACCAGCGAAACTAGTACCTCAACTTCGTCCAAAGTGAAATTTACACTCTTTTTTGTAGCCATCTTTTTGAGTAAATAATGTTTATAAAAGGACTCTTCCGAAACGTGCACGGTGAAGATTAGATTACTAGTGATAGCTTTCGAAAATGACTGACATAAATCCCAGATCTGGTCGCAATACCTGTAGTCTAGACATATTGGGAAAGTTTAGATACAGTCCTAATCATATTTATTCTGTATGTTTTTTTTGCACCGCTGAGTACGAATTTGAGGTTTTCTGGCAGAAATTATGCCCGGAACATTGTTTTTTTTTTTGCGAAAAACGTCCAAATTTGGTAAATTTTTTAGGTTTTTGGGCTAAAACTCGGCAATTATACGTTTTTTCGAAAGACTACGCTTCGAAAAATTAAAGTAGACAAAATTTGCTACAAGTTTTATATATAATAATTCTTTCTACGACCAACCGTTACATCTCTAGAGCGCACTAAAAAAAGGTCAGAATTCCCAAAAATAAAATAAAAGCTAAATACTGCCGTTTTACTGTTTAGGTTGGTAACATGCATGTGCATCAAGACCTGTGCACAAAACTGCTGCTGCGTAAAGAGGGGGCTAAGTTGCACTGATCTATGCGTAAACTGCGTTCACAGATCATGCAACAATGCATTGGTGGCCCTTGATCAACACGTGGACAAGTCTGAACATTTTGATCTCCAAGAGGAACTTGGTCTTCAGTTTTTTACCCTTGAGGAAGCCTTAGCAGCACAGGAAGAGGAGGAAGAAGCACTGTCTATCTCCTCTCAGGCCCACCTACAAAAAAGGGGCGGATGGAATGCCGACCTTTAACCTGAAGAGATTGAATTACAGGATATACCAACAAAACTGTAATCATGAGATTATTAACTTGATCAAAACAATTTCTTGTACATTTCATTATACTGTTTCTGTATGTATCAAGTAATTTTAATTTAAATATAACCATAAGTAATTCTATGTTCTTTGACTCTATTTGTCTTCAATCCTTTTCCGATTTGATTTTAGACAGATATTTGTTTCAGGTGAGGCTTGTGGTCAGCAGACACACCAGTTTGTTTATTTTTATGTGTGTTTCATTAATTTTATTATCATAAATAGTCAAAATTATCGTAACATGGACCGTTTCCACGGAAACCTGATGTAACAGCAGTATTTAGCGTTTTTTTAATTTTTGGGAATTTGGGCCATTCTTTAGTGAACTCTAGCAGCGTAACAGTTGGTCGTAGAAAAAATTATTGTATAGAAACTTGTCTACTTTAATTTTGCAAAGTATGATTTTTTCGAAAAAACGCATAATTACCAAGATTTAGCGCAAAAACCTAAACAATTGACCAAATTTGGACGTTTTTCAAAAAAAAAAAAACAATGTTCCGGGCACAACATCTGTCAGCAAACCTCAGATTCGTTTTCAGCGACCCAAAAAACATAATCAATACATGTGATTATGATTGTACCTAAAAACTGCCATTTTTATTCCTGAATTGACTAGACTTGGTATAAACTAGAGTATAAAAAGATACTGAGAACAACAATACTGCAGTTTATGCCACAATTGTAAACTTATCCTAAGGATTGTTTTAGTTGCTCTCATTTCCTCACGAGTTGTGTCCTTAATATCGCCGATAAAACCCTTACCACACAGCAAATATTTGTATTAAGCAATTATTGCTCTTCCATTGTCGGACAAGTTTATGTTGCTGTCCCCTACTAGCGCAACGTTAGCTTGCTTATCGTTCCTAGATAAAATGTTATCTAGTTCAGCCATAAATCGTTTAATACTTTTTTTTGGTGGTCTGTATACCTACATGCAAAATCTCTGTTTGAGTATTATTTATAAACACTAGACTGTTAAGACATTCGAATTAATTCGTGTTTATGTTAATAACTTGAAAAAAAAAGAAAATGTCGAGTATTTTATTTTCTCCCCAGGGAGACGGCGGGCTGTTTGAGCCTTCCAAACTCCTTCTAATTACGAATTTCCAGCATACATACATACATTACGTATGTATGCATGGTGGGATCAAGGATTGGTGTGATCAGTATAGGATCGGAAGGAACGGAGTTAGGGTTCTGAGGGGGAAAATACCGCCCTAGCATTTGCCTAAGTAGCTTCACATGGTGTGCGTATATGCAGTGACCAGACCGCTACATGTGTGTGAGGAAATCTCCTTGAAAAAACCTCATACAAGGTAGACGGTAATGGGAATTTAAGCTATTACCTCCCGAATGCTAAGCACCACTACTCTACTACCTCTGTAAAAAAACTTGGAGAGAGGAAAGGTCAACTATATCATTCCCTCTCCAAGGGGAAGGGTGGGCTGTTTGAGCTTTCCAAGCTCCTTCAGTCACAATCATGGATTCCCAGCATACATACATACATACATTACGTATATATGCATGGTGTGATTAAGGATGGGTGTGATCAGGTAGGGATCGGAAGGAATGGACTTAGGGTTCTGAGGGGGAAAATATTACCCCAGCATTCGTCTAAGTAGCCGTAGTGTATACGCAGTGACCATGCCGCTACATGTGTATGAGCAGAAGTCCCTGAAAGAACCTCATACAAGGTAGATAGTAACGGGAATCGAACCCATTACCTCCCGAATTCTAAGCAGGTCGTGACACCACTATTCTACTAGTTCGGTAATAGCTTGGAAAGGGAAGCTCTTTTTAATAGGCATTACTAGCCCCCCTCCTTTTCTGTTACGGCGATGTTTCATTACGCATTCATAGTTATTAGGGTGACCCGTAAAAGATTTTTTTTTTTAGAGTTTCTTATTGAGCCCTTCCGCTCCTAATGTTAATTCTATGCAGTATTAAAAGCTAACCATGCAGGCAAATGTCCCCGTCTAATTTTCTTCTGATATTCCTTTGTTTCTAACTAGCAATAAACGTCAAATGGCTGACAAAAAATGCAAAATTTTGATACTGTTGCGTCATTACTGGAAACAAAACGTTTCTGCAACTGCCGCAGTTAAAAAATATGCGAAGTGGAAGGGAAGGAATAGTGAACATTCGTACAGCGCAGCGCTGGTTTCGAAAATTTACTGGCGGCGATACAAGTCTCAAGAGAAAACAAGGTTCTGGTCGGCCCAACTCGTTAAGTAACGCTGAACATCGAGATGTTGTTGAATCAAATCCATCGACAAGTACCCGTAAGTTGTCATCAGAACTTGGGTATTCCAAAGACACCGCAAGACGCCATTTGCATCAACTTGGAAAAGCCAATAGACGTTGTAGAGAAGTTCCTCACGACTTAACGCCAGCAATGGCAGAAAGGCGAGTTCAGGTTTGTGGTCAACTGCTTTCCAATCCTTGGGATGAACGTTTCTTTAAACGGATCGTTACTTGCGATGAAAAATGGTTTTACTTCAATAATGCTAGCACAGAAAATCAGTGGATTACTGTTGGGCAACCTTTCCCAAACGAGAAAGGTTCCAAAGGAAGGTTATGCTTTATGCATGGTGGAATTTTGAAGGGGTTATTCACTTTGAGTTGGTTCCTGATGGACAGACTATTGATGCTAACCTTTACAGTCAACAGTTGAATAGGATGCATGGTGCTCTAAGTCGGAGTTAATCTGGATTGGTGAACAGAGGGGACGGGAAATTCTGCAACATGACAACGCCAGATCTCATACTACAGCTGAACCTCAACAAAAAATTAGAGAATTGTGTTTGGAGCGTCTTTCTCATCCTGCTTATTACCCGGACCTTGCGCTTTCCGATTATCACTTATTCCGATCGATGGCGCACTTCCTTCGTGGACGGCATTTTACAAGTGTTGAGGAAGTAGAAGCTGCATGCCGAGAATTCTTTAATTCCAAAGTTGCTACATGGTACCATCGTGGCATTGAAGATCTTGCAGAAAGATTGCGAAAGATATTACTTTACAATGGTTTATACTTTAGTGAATAAAAGTTTTTATTTGTTATTTTATCATTAAATAAAGTTTTTCATAAAAAAAAACGTAATTTTTATAGGCCATCCTAATATCAATACGATATATTTTTTGGTCAGCTTCGGGTATGTTAATTTCTGTTGAGTGAATTACGTCTAATTGCATTCACTAATGATTATGAGCAGTTTATTTAAATGTTTTTTTAACGATCTAATGTTTAAGTGGATTATATTTATTAATTATTTATCTACAGGAGCATCTTTATTTACAAATATTAAATGAAAACTAAAATTTCTGTTTACTTTTATTAAAAACGCAAATCCATTCATACTTAATAATTTACTATTTGATCCAGATCACTTTTTGAATTAGTAGTCATCGGTTTCTCATTACCATCCTTTTTAATTTTGATGCGTCCTCTTTTCGACCACACGTACTTATAGTTTTCCTTGCTTCATGAAAAAGTTGCCTGTAGTCCTGGCATAAATTTTTATTTCCTTTTCTGTATCGCGAATCTCTATATGTTTGCTACGTTTACATAGGAGACTGTAAATAAAGGAACATAGGATGAAGGATAAGGATGGTGCCGATGTGTGACGTCATCTATTTTAGATAAGAAAAACAAAACTACTGTAACCTAACAAAACTACTGTAACCTAAGAAAAAAAGTGCACGAACCGAGAATCGAAACCGCACCAAAAACGTGAGACTCCTACCACTACACCATCGCGCTCTAGCAGTATGACATTGAAACTGGTATTTAAACCATTTATAAAAATACCTGTTCATGTAGATAACGCATGCGCAACTTGTCATCGGCAGCATGCCTTCCTTCATGTTCTATGTTTCTTTGATTACCACCTCATCGTTTACATGGTTTCATTTTACAAATGCGCTCGGTTAATATTTCAATGACTTTATCTTTACATTGCATAACTAACTTATATAAGTGACTGTATTTTTTCTTTTAATCCCCTATTTTCTTGAGGTAATTTTTGCATTGAGGATGTAAATCATCAATTCTATCAATCTTGCCTGGCATAAATTGCAGCGAGGTGGTAATTTTATTTACACATTATTTTAATACAGGGTTAATTTCACTTGTTTCCTCTAATTCACGAATATTCGTTGCAGCTTCTGCCTGTGAAGATTCTTGTACTATGTTTAATTTTAATTAGTGACAATTTGAGCATCTCCATGCTGATCTAGCTGATTTTGATTTAGCTCGAAGCGTGCGTTTATTGGTAGAGCATACATAATGATAATCCTCCTCGCAGCCGTGAGACGGTACTTCTTCGGAATAGATTATTTCTTTGCAATGATTACATTTCATTTCAAATTTAATTTATTTATCTATCACTTTAAAACACATTCAAATCGCACATTGTATTATATTTTAATTGTTCTCACTTAATTAGCGTCGTCCCGAAAATTGACATTTTTTTACTAATGAAACAGATAACTATTTTTCACTATCAATCAAGTAAGTAACACTTACACTATGTCGTTCTATGGAAGTTGCTTAAATATACACAATCTATACAAGTTGGCACGACAACAGGGATATAATATTATTTCCCTAGGGAGGTAAATGTAGATATGTTAAAAAGTAGCTATCACCATATGATTAACTTAATTATTTATTAATATTAATTGTAAACATACAATCTGTACAATTGTTTAAAAATCTGCAATATGCACAGACTTATTCAATAAAAAACTTTAATTTTCAATAAACAATTGTATTGTGTAGGTTTTTCATCAAATGGCAAACGGTTACTACCATAGTACCAATGAAAAGACCACTACTTAATTTTGGACGTTCCTAATGAATTTTTGTAATATAATCATAAAATAAATGTTAATAGACAATATCACGTGCTGATAGTAAGGATTTACTCTACCTCGCCTTGTTAAATCCCATGCGTACGCTCGGGATTCAAATAATGCTCGGTAGAGTAAATCCTACTTACTTCCCTTGTAAAGTTATATAGCATTTATTAAACCGAGGTTTTGTTAACGTGCCTTTAATCTGTTTCAAGTTTCAGCATTCTCACCTTTTTGTTTTACATTTAGGCAAATTAATTTAGCATTTCGTTTAATAAGAAATGAGGCGACAGCTGTATCTTTGTTAGTTACGGACAAATTGCTTGAGCTTGCATTAATTGTTAAGTATGTTCCCTAAATAATAATATTGAAGGTGGTACGATTCTTTCATTTACATCAATAGTTCAAGATAAAACCAAATCAGGAACATTACAAACCTGTCGGCTATGTTCTGCTTCACAGTCCAATTTTGTAACTGAAGAGTGTTGTAAACGTCTTGGATTATAACCAACAGAATCTGATGATACTATTTCAGTTATAGGGATCAATCAAACCACTACAAATCTTAGTAAATCGTGCAATTTATCCCTACAGTCAATGTACAATAATTTCAAAGCAAACATTTCGTGTTTATGCCTACAATAAACAATTGTTTATCAGAACAATTTATGGACATTGCAACCTTGGAGATACCTGTTCATCTACAGTTAGCTGATCCTAGTTTTGCAAAGCCAGACATAATTGACATTATTTTTGGAGCAAGTATTTTTAATAATTTAATGTGTATAGGTCAAGTTCGTTTAGGTATCAACGCTCTGGTCATTCAAAAAACAGTTTTGGTTGGGTTGTTTCAGGTGTGACTTTTTGTTCATCTAATATCTCATCAAAAGGCAGACTATGTAATTTAACTACCAATTGTGATTTGGAAAAGCAACTCAAAGCCTTCTGAGAGTTAGAAGAAATTAAACCACAACATGAAATATTATTCGGCAAAGAAAAGCAGTGTGAATACATCTATCAAAAAACCGCATATCGAGAACCCTCAGGTAGATTTGTTGTTCAAAAACCATTTTGTCAGTCAGTGTCGCATTTAGGTAGTTCTAGAGATATAGCTTTAAAACGTCTTAGGTCGGTTCAATCAAAACTTAAGAAAGATGACTCTATGAAAAACCTTTATTCAGATTTTATACAAGAATATTTAAGCTTAGGTCATATGGAACTTTCTAAAACCCAAAAATCAAATATTTCTTATTATTTACCTCACTACGGTACATTTAATTGAAACAATCAAACCACAAAATTGCAAGTAGTGGTCGATGCTTAGGCTCGTACTGATACAGGGTTGTCGTTAAACGATTTGCAACTTATAGGTCCTAAAATTCAAGACGCTTTATTCTCAATTTTGTTACGTTTCAAGCACCATCTATGGATTGTCTGTGCTGACATTGTTAAAATGTACCGACAAATTCTTATCGATCCCTCTCAGCGATCCTTACAAAAAATTCTCTGGTCTGAAAATTGGGATGACCCTGTACAGGAATTTAATTTAAAAACGATTGTCCATAGAATTTAACAGTAAATATCCTAGAGCTGCGAACGATATACGTAAAGACTTCTACATGGATGATTTTCTGACTGTTGCAAGTACCGAATCTGAAGTTATACGGATCTACGATGAAGTAACTGATATTTTAAAATCTAGTTGTTTTGATCTTCAAAAATGGGCATCAAATAGTAAAGCTGTTTTAAATCATGTGCAAGAAGACAAGCCGTTGACAATATTAAGGTTAGGAGACAGTGATAAAACAAAAACGTTAGGGGTTTACTAGTCTTCTTCTTTTGACATTCTTAAATACAATATATCGTTAATCTCAAATAAAACTATAACTAAAAGAACAATTTTTTCAGAACACTCACAGGTATTTGACCCATTAGGTCTTACAGGCCCTTGTGTAACTCTGGGTAATATTGTTATGCAAAAGTTGTGGGTTTTAAAAGTGTCCTGGAATGAACCCTTGTCTACTGACAACTGACACGAAATGGGAAAGGTTTCGTACACAGTTGCTTGAACTTAACCTACTAGAGATACCAAGGTGTGTTGTTGTTCTAAAAGTACTGAATTGCAAATTCACGCATTTTCCGATGCTTCCATGGAGGCATACATGCTTGTTTATACGTCAGAAGTGTTGAAGAGTCGGTGCAAATTCATGTTAAACTGTTATGTGCTAAGAGTCGTGAAGCTCCATTAAAATGTTTAACAATACCCAGGCTAGAGTTGTGGAGCACTTCTTTTGGCCCAACTCTGGAATAAAGTAAAACTTTCTATGAACATTGATGTTTCTGAAACTTATTTTTGGAGTGATTCTGCTATTTGTGTGTCTTGGATTAAATCAGAACCCCATGAATTGCAAACGGTTGTTCAAAATCGTGTGGCACAAATTCAAGGTTTAACCAGTGCAGATGATTGGAGACATGTTTCTACCAATCTCAACCCAGCAGATTTATTGTCTAGGGGGGTAAACCGAAGTGAGCTTCTCAATCTTTCCTTATGGTGGTCTGGTCCGTCTTGGTTACAAAACCCAGAAGAAGACTGGCCAGAGCCAAAGATATACTTCAAGGGTGAGTTGCCAGAAATCCGTAAAAATAAAGCTGTGTTTCATATTGTTCAATATTGTGACCCATTTTCTATGACACGGGTTTCTTCTTTTAAGCGTTTACAGCGGGTAGTTGCTTGGTGTCTTAGATTTGGTTTTAATTGCAAAAGTGAGATTGTAAATAGAGAGTTTGAACCCTTAAATGCTATAGAATTAACGCAAGTCACAGAAAGACTTGTCTGTGTTTCACGACACGAAAGTTTTAACGAAGAAATTGCTAATTTGATACAAGGTAAAACGTCTACTAAACGTAACCGTATTTTAAACTTAAATCCTTTTCTAGATTCTGTCGGAATACTTCGTGTTGGGGGGCGTCTTCAACTATCATCTTTTCCATTTAATAAAAAACACTCTGCAATTCTTTCAGATAAACATCATTTAACCAAATTACTTTTTAAATATGAACATGAAAAATTGTTTCACGCAGGCCAACAGCATCTTCTTCATTCTATGCTAAAGCAATTTTGGCCTCTTCGTGGTAGAAATTTAGCTCGTCAAACAGTTGATAAGTGTGTCGGATGCTTTAGAGTCAAACCTTTAACTTCTATTCTAGTCATGGGCGTACTCCGAGACAGCGTGCTAGTACTTCTTCGCCATTTTTTACAAGTAGTGTTGACTGCGCAGGTCCGGTTTTAATTAAATCTAAAAATGGTCGTAGAAGTAACCTTGCAAAAGCATACATCTGCCTTTTTATTTGCTTCTCTACAAAATGCGTGCATATTGAATTAGTGACAGATTTAACCACAGAATGTTTTATAGCAGCATTTAGACGGTATGTGGCAAGGAGGGGGAAACCTAATGAGCTTTTTTCAGACAACGGTAGCAACTTTGTATGTGCACATGCCGAACTAAAGGAACTAGGTCAATTTTTAAAACAAAATCAAAATAATCTCCAAGAAACCTTTTGTAATACAGGGGTAAATTGGATATTTATACCTGCATTCTCTCCGCATATGGTTGACATATGGAAGCCGGGATTAAGTCAACAAAATCTCATTTAAAGCGAGTCCTGGGTAATGCTCAGCGTACCTTTGAAGAATTATATACCATTTTAGTAGAAATAGAGGCTATTTTAAATTCAAGAACCCTGTCCCCTTTGTCAGATGATCTACCTGCTCTCACCCCAGGCCATTTCTTGATTGGTCGTACATTAACCTCGTTACCCGATCCTGACATCACCGATACTCCTGAAAATCGTCTTTCAAGATATCAGTACGTGCAGGTCCTACACCAGTGATTCTGGAAACGTTGGTCGAAGGAATTCGTGTCCATATTGCAAATCCGAACCAAGTGGCAACTTACACAACGTTCCTTCAAGACTAATGACCTCGTTTTGATCGTTTTTATTGCGAAAGTTAAGGCTTTTTATTAAAACTTAAGAAAAGGCGAAAGTAATGTACATTAATACAAACGTGTTATTTACTGAAGCAGACAATACATTATTGTACAGGAGAGAAAATTTGTATAAGTTTAGAAAGTACTCATTCCACTATTATCTGCTTGTATGTAAATTAGAAATATGACTCACTTAATGAGGAGATGCATTAAGATTCAGTTACTACATTTGTTACTACAAAACAAGTACTTTAAAATGTTTAGTTATTTTCGAGTTTTGGTTGAAAATGGTGGTGAAAATCACGTTTTTTCTCCAGCGGAACGTTTGAAACTTAGTTCACTCTGTAAGAATGAAGAAATTGTCATTCTAAATGTATATAATGCCTTAAAGTATCAAAGGCTGACAAACAGTGTAGATAGTGTAGTAGAAATGTGTTCTAATATGACGGTAGTGAAGAAGTCAACAGTAACCAGAACAAAAAGGGGGTGTTTTTGAAGAATCGGCTTGCTCAACAGGCAGAAAAGAACAAGGTTTAAGTGAAGAAGAAAAAGTGTATATTAGAAGAAAAATCCATTCCTTCTACTTCAATAAAGAAATTTCTCCCCCGAACAAAATAGTAGCGGTACTAAACGAAGACGACACTACACAGGAGACTACAGGAACTTAACTTTTCGTGGGAAAAAGTGAATCGAAAATCAATGCTAATTGATAATCTCAAAATTGTTTCTTGGAGACGCAAATACCTTAGTGAAATCTAGAAGCTTTGTGCTAAAGAACGGGAAATACTTTATCTCGATGAGACTTGGTTGAACTAACGAACTGTAAAAAAAATTTGGCAAGATAAAAATGTCGCCATCAAGCAGTTTAAGAGGGTTGGTCAACTGGAATTAAGCCACCATAGCAAAGGTCGGCGTCTAATTATTACACATATAGGTAGTGCTAATGAATTCTTCAAAAATGGTTTACTTGTGTTTTAGTCCAGGCATACGGGATTATCACGAAGACATGAACGCTGACGTTTTTGAAGAATATTTTGAACAATCACACATTTTACGGGCAGCTGTCATGGTTCTGGATAATGAAGTTACCATTCTGGGCAAGCCGAAAGCTTACCAACAACTGCAACGAAAAAAGTGGACATTGCCACAAGCTTAACATCAAAACAGATACAATTTGAAGAAACTATGCTCAAACGAGAGCTTTTAGCTGTAGTAAATCAGCATAAGCAACAATTTGGTAGGTATGTTATTGATGAAGTCTGTGCTTCTCGTGGGATTACTGTACTCAGTTTGGGCTCAAATAAAAAGTGAAGTAGGTCGTAACAATACGACTTTCAAGCCATAGACAATGTCAATACGGAAAAGTGGAAAAAGTGTGTAGATCATGTATGTGGGAATTTGATGTGATAATGGAGGAAACTATAGAACCCGTTGTAATACCCGTTTCTAATCAGCACTAAGCCAAATGAAAACAAGCTTAAATACAAAATTTTAAGTACGTAGGTATTTTCGTTCTGGAGTTAACGTGGATACTAACATAAATCCATACACGCACACGCGCACACGCGTACACGCCCCCACACACACACACACACGCACACACGCACACACGCACACACGCACACACGCATACGCGCACACGCGCACACGCGCAAACTCGCACACGCGCACACGCGCACACGCACACACACACGCACACACACGCACACACACGCACACACACGCACACACACGCATACAAACGCACACACACGCACACACACGCACACACACGCACACACGCGCACACACGCACACACACGCACACACACGCAAACACACGCAAACACACGCAAACACACGCACACGCACGCGCACGCACGCACACGCACGCACGCGCACGAACACGCACGCACACGCACGCACACGCACGCACACGCACGCACACGCACGCACACGCTCGCACACGCTCGCACACGCACGCACACGCACGAACACGCACGCACACGCACGCACACGCACGCACACGCACGCACACGCACGCACACGCACGCACACGCACGCACACGCACGCACACGCGCGCATACGCACACACACACACACACACACACACATCCAGATCTTGACGAAACTTGGCCAAAAGTCGATTTAGCGATAGTGAAAAAAAAGTCGATTGTATAACCTTCTATACCTACATATGTATATGTAGGTTGGAAGGTAAAAATTAATATGAACTACATTTATAATTATTTTATATTCATCAAAATAGCATTTTGAAATAGTCACATCTAAGATAGATGTTTAATACTTTCACTTTTCAATTTTTAATACTGAATATTGAAGCTGAACCGTCCTTATTTAACACTATATTTTGCATGCGGCACATTTACCGCATGTTTGTTTAAACTAGGCTGGTTTCCTACTGATATCTGTTTAACGCTTCTATGCAAAAAAACGAAACTATTTACTAATAACATGACTCTGATAATCTGGGACATACTTTAGATAATTGAGTTTTAGCAACTTGCTAAAGTTGGGTACGTTTTGGAAACGGGGTAAGAGAGTAAAGTAGAGTTGTGCAATACAACACAGTTATATTTTTGTTCAGATTAATAAGTAGCAATAAACCAAAGTGTATAAGATTATAATAAACTATACGTAAAAGAATGCATTTTTCACCCTTCATTTATGATTCATTAACTCTCTTGCGACACAAATTGCCAAATCGTGTGATCTTTTACATTCATCTGGTTCAGGTTGACTGCTTGATATACATTTATCTGCCATTTCTGGTGTTACAGCCACGCCTCTCTTTACTATAACATCTTTATTAAATTTGCCATCTTTATCCATTACATCCAGTTTTTTAAATACGCATTTAGCAAAACACATTACGTTTGGATCAGTGGAAACAACACCAGTTTTCATAATGACTTCTACGTAAACAGGATCAGCATTCGTTTCTTTTTGGCAATCATCTTTATGCGGTGACATTTGTTCAAAATACGAGTTCAGAATTTTTTCTTCTATCTAATGAATTAATTGGTTAAGTGAATTTAAAGAAAAATACTTACCTCAGCACATGCTGAGTACATAAAGATTGTAAAAATGAAGAAAATTGTTAAAGTTTTCATCGTAATGTTTAAAAAAAGTTATGTATTTCACACTATATATAGGTACGCTTCACAGTAATTAATGTTATCTGTCTGTCTGGCTACAATTGCATTTTAATGAAGTAGGTAAATCTAAACAGTATATTTCTATGAACCAAAATTTCCGTCTATAATCATAGATAAAATATTAAATTACATTTATGTTTAAAAAATAAAGCAAAGATAAAAATCTTGGAAAAATCTAATTAACAGGTGGGTGAACGGCTATTGAATAGTGAACGGTATTTTCCAATTTTTTATTGCCGTTGTGTTAATATTTGCTAAAGTTTGATATATTGCATATTGATGTCATTTTCTGCATGGGATTCGTTAATAATGGTACACAGCTTAACTTATTCATCTTTATTTTGTAAGATGTCTTAAAATATTAAACTGTATTAGTTAATGTTGTATATCTATAAGATCCTATATTGCGTTTAAGTCGAGCTGTCCTCTAAAAACCACCTTTCCTCCTGCTCAAAAGAATGCCTGAGGAAGTAAAAACAATCTAATCTAATTGTTAAACATTATTATACATACTACCTACGTGCTATCAGCAACATTCGATAAGATTTTTATTATGAACTGCTGTACTATAAATAAGTACGAACAATTCAAATTATTAAGTATAAAAATCAATGGAAATTAACATACAATCAAAATAAATTGTTAACCACATCATACATTAATTAATACATTACTTGACCTTACTGACAATATTTGAAAGACATAGTACCGAGACTAACTACATAAATCTGTACAATGACGTTTATTCTAAGAAATACTGTAAAAGCGTACAATTTTGCAATACGAAGTGGTTTTATTAATAAAAGCCGAAACATACAATCTGTTGTTCCAAATATTGAAATACCAAATATTAGGTTTGAAGAATATGTATTTAGAAATTTAAACAAATGGCATGACAAACCGGCAGTAGTAAGTAAATAAATCACAAAATTTCTGTTACACTAACCCTCTATTTACTTTTTTAGGTTTGTGCTGAAACAAATCGTGCCTACACGTATTTAGAAGTATATAAAAAATCTAATGCTTTGGCAAACTTTTTATACAAATTTAATAAAGAAAAATCAATTGGTACTGCAGCAGTCGCACTACCAAATCTTCCAGAATATCCAATAATACTATTTGGAGTTATTCAAGCTGGTTTGAAGGTTACGACCTTTAGTCCCTTTTCTACAGCAGGTAACTTAGATAATAACAAAAAATGGCAAACACCAGTATAGTCGATGAAATTGTAGTTTCAAAAATAGATTAGGGCTTAAAGAAATACTGCTTATGAGGTTCCTTTGTTGTTCTAACACATGCCATTTGCTTTACACTTTAAATTGAGGTGCCAACGCCAAAAAGAGTCAACCATAAGGTGAAGCATGTTTGGCGCATCAACTTGATTGCGATTGCAATCGGTATATTTTAAAAGTGTTGGTCAGGTGGTTAAACTTAAAATTTGAAATAAGATTCCGAAACTAGGGACCCACATCATCTCATAGGACTGCGCTAGGGCTCCGCAACTTGGCCCTGAGTTTTAGTCCAATTTCAGGGCCCCTTCTGAAACCCTTAGTAGGCTTTAAACTGTTAACTTATTCGTTAATTTGGACATCTCAGCTTTAGATTGCTTTACATATAATAAACTATTGCATGAAGTAGGGTTAAGACTCAAGGTCAAGTTGCGAAGCCCTACCCAGCCCTTTGAGATGTTATGGGACTCTAGTTTCGGAAAATTATTTCAAATTCAAGTTTCCCGCCTTAATTATCCCCTAACTTGATAAATTCTTAATTCTGACCCTTAGTAGGCTTTAAACTGTTAACTTATTCGTTAATTTGGACATCTCAGCTTTAGATTGCTTTACATATAAACTATTGCATGAAGTAGGGTTAAGACTCAAGGTCAAGTTGAAATGAGATGTTATGGGACTCTAGTTTCGGAAAATTATTTCAAATTCAAGTTTCCCGCCTTAATTATCCCCTAACTTGATAAATTCTTAATTCTGAAAAAATACTTTACCTAACTGCAACTGTAAACGTGGTTAACAGAGAAAGGATTTAATGTGATTTCAATAATATAATTAGTAGGTATATTTAATTATTAATAAATGTTGGAAGTGAATTCTGATTTAATAACGGCTTTCAATATATTTGAAAATGTTTGAAGAATGTTTATACGAACGTTAGTAAGTATTTTTACAAGAAAGAGCAAGCATTGAAGGTCAGTGTGCCTACATTAAAGGAAATAATTGATAGCCTGGAAAGAAACCCTTCCTTGCCGAATATTTTAAAGCAACCTCGTCAGAAGTTTGAAACAGACGATATGTCTGAAGGTGCTGAATATAACGGTAGAAGCATTATTAATTTTGGTAAATCACGCAAATTTAGATGACAGTGATGAATCATTTTATACCTATCTTACATTAATCATTTCTTTGTTTTTCGTTTAGTAAATAGTTTATTTAACCTTATTTGTTCTTAATTGTATTTGTAAATACTTTCTTTAATAATGAGTTAGAGCTCCAAAGGTATATAACTTCACTAGCAGTATTAGTATAAATACTAATCCGTTTTAAAAACATATCAATTTTACCAATCATAGTATCAAAATGCCTGCGTTGAAATAGGATTTGGTATTCAAAAAATATATTTTTTTGTAATAATTCTTTTACGAAAGTAGACGCTGTTAGAGTTATTGATATCAAATAGCATGTGAGAGTTTCTCAAAGGGGTCTATTTTGTACACACCCTGTGCATTTTTCGTGCAAACGGTTTGGGCACTTGGTCTGTTTAGTTCATTATTAATTTGTGTCCTTATGTGGAAATAAAAAATAAAATAATTAGACTTTCTAATATTGGTATTAATGTTTCTATCACCACATTAGAATTCAATCCCCTTAGCAATTATTAGGCCTATTAGTTATATTCTGATTACATCAACATCACATTAAATGCTTCCGCTATTAATCACATTTACATTTGCAGTTAGGCAAAACATTTTCGCATGGTTAGGAAATGGCGGAATTACTATAAACAAGGGGACAAAAACTATTATTCCTTCCAAAATATAAGTTCTCAATAAGAAACTAACTTCGTAATTACACTAAGTACTTTCTCTATTATGTAATGGAAATTTTTTGTATGCACTAATTACAATAGCTACAATCGCCCATAAATGCACACGTACACGCACACGCACATGCACTCGCACACTGGCTCACATACACGTACACCCACACACACACATACATACCCACACACGCACTCACACACGCACGGGCGCACGCATGCACGCACGCACGCACACACACATACATACATACAAACACAAATACACGCACGCAGGCACGAACGCACGCGCGCGCAGCACGCAAGCACCCCCACACACACACACACACACACACACACACACACACACACAGACACGGACACGGACACGGACACGGACACGGACACGGACACGGACACGGACACGGACACGGACACGGACACGGACACGGACACGGACACGGACACGGACACGGACACGGACACGGACACGGACACGGACACGACAAGGACACGGACACGGACACGGACACGGACACGGACACGGACACGGACACGGACACGAGACACGACACGACACGGACACGGACACGACACGGACACGGACACCGACACGGACACTGACACCGACACCGACCCGGACACGCACACGGACACTGACACGGACACGGACACGGACACCGACACGGACACGGACACGGACACGGACACGGACACGGACACGGACACGGACACGGACACGGACACGGAACGACACGGACACGGACACGGACACGGACACGGACACGGACACGGACACGGACACGGACACGGACACGGACACGGACACGGACACGGACACGGACACGGACACGACACGGACACGGACACGGACACGACACGGCCACGGACACGACACGGACACGGACACGGACACGACACGGACACGACACGGACACGGACACGGACACGGACACGGACACGGACACGGACACGGACACGGACACGGACACGGACACGGACACGGACACGGACACGGACACGGACACGGACACGGACACGGACACGGACACGGACACGGACACGGACACAGACACAGACACAGACACAGACACAGACACAGACACAGACAACAGACGCAGACCAGACCAGACACAGACACAGACACAGACACAGACACAGACACAGACACAGACACAAACACACACACACACACAGACACACACACACACACAGACAAAGACAGACACAGACACAGACACACAGACACAGACACAGACAGACAGACACAGACAGACAGGCACAGACACAGACACAGACACAGACACAGACACAGACACAGACACAGACACAGACACAGACACAGACACAGACAGACACAGACACAGACACAGACACAGACACAGACACAGACACAGACACAGACACAGACACAGACACAGACACAGACACAGACACAGACACAGACACAGACACAGACACAGACACAGACACAGACGACAAGACACAGACACAGACACAGACAAGACACAGACACAGACACAGACACAGACACAGACACAGACACAGACACAGACACAGACACAGACACAGACAGACACAGACACAGACACAGACACACACACAGACACAGACACAGACACAGACACAGACACAGACACAGACACAGACACAGACACAGACACAGACACAGACACAGACACAGACCAGACAGACACAGACACAGACACAGACCAGACACAGACACAGACAGACAGACAGACACAGACACACGACAGACACAGACCAGACACAGACACAGACACAGACACAGACACAGACACAGACACAGACAAGACACAGACACAGACACAGACACAGACACAGACAGACAGACACAGACACAGACACAGACACAGACACAGACAGACAGACACAGACAGACAGACGCAGACTCAGACGCAGACAGACAGACGACAGACACAGACACAGACAGACACAGACCACACACACACAGACACGACACAGACAGACGACAAGACAGACAGACACAGACACAGACAGACACAGACAGACAGACGCAGACAGCAGACAGCAGACAGCAGACACAGACACAGACACAGACACAGACACAGACACAGACACACAACACACACAGACACACACACACACACACAGACAAAGACAGACACAGACACAGACACAGACACAGACACAGACACAGACGACAGACACAGACGAACGACAGACAGACACAGACCAGACACAGAACAGACACAGACACAGACACAGACACAGACACAGACACAGACACAGACACAGACACAGACACAGACACAGACACAGACACAACACAGACAAGAACAGACACAGACACAGACACAGACACAGACACAGACACAGACACAGACACAGACACAGACACAGACACAGACACAGACACAGACAGACAGACACAGACACAGACACAGACACAGACAAACAGACACAGACACAGACACAGACACAGACACAGACACAGACACAGACACAGACACAGACCAGACACAGACACAGACACAGACACAGACACAGACACAGACACAGACACAGACACAGACACAGACAGACAGACACAGACACAGACACAGACACAGACACAGACACAGACAAGACA
>JARFJB010002146.1:1257500-1325000 GCA_036346205.1 Vesta saturnalis | reverse complement strand
TTATGGCCCACATACTGCCAGTCACTTTCCTTCCAGCATTAAATATTCTACCCAGATATACCAGCTCCTCCACTTGTTCCACAATTTCATCTTGCAGTCTACTCTCCTTTCCACTTTTCCGATTAAACACCACAATCTTAGTTTTGTTCACGTTTACATTTAGGTCCATGCTCTCACAGACTGTCTCAAACTTCCTCAGAGCAGTTTGTAGCTCATCCGAACTGTCACTTAATAAGACTGCCAATTTGTATACACCAGAAGTCGTACATTTACATCACCAACCATTACACCATTTGTATCGGGACATGCTCTGTCTAACAGACTTATCCATGTATACATTGAACAACCACGGTGACATCATACAGCCTTGTTGCAACTCCTTGCTCGATTTTAAAGTATTCACTCACACCTCCTCTCACACTAACACATGCCCGACTACCGTTGTATACTGCCCTTATTCTATTTATTAGACCTTTATTTACGCCATATTCATATAATATTTCCCACAGCTTCTCCCTATTCACTTGTCGTATGCTTTATCCAGATCTACAAATGCACAGTACAGCTTTCTTTTTACACTTGAACACTTTTCGATCACCTGCTGGAGAGCAATCATCTGATCGACATATCCTCTCCGTGGTATGAAGCTACCCTGCACATTCCAAATCTTAGTTTGTGTAGTTTCTCGTACTCTATCAATCAGTATTCTTCCAATGCTTTGCAAGGCACGCTGAGCAAACTTATTCCTATGTAGTTATTGCAATCCCTGTGCACTTTTCCATAAGGCATACATTGAATAATTCACACAATCTTCGTATAAGCTTTGCACCCCCATACTTTATCATTTCACCAGTAAATCCATCTACGCCTGCTCCGTTGCTCTTTTTAAACCTACCGTTTTTTCTACGTCATTTATCCCAATATCCTTCTTAGTTTCATTCACCATTCCTTCTACAGTCTCCTTATTTAACTCTTCAGTCTTACTTTCCTCACTACTGTGCATCTTTCCGAAATATTCTTGCCAGCATTTCCTTACTTCACAATCGTCCCATACTATTTCGTTGCTCGTATTCATCACTCCTGCAGCGTTCTGTTTTGGGCCACGTTTTGTATTTTTGAACCATTTCCAGAAGAGTTTTTTGTTTTCCTCAAAACCATTCTGCATTTTCTCTCCTTGCACAGCTATCACTTCCTCTTTACTTATTCTCACTACCTCCATTGCTTCTTTGTTTCTTAACATGTACACCTCATACAATCGCTTTTTCTCAGTCTCACTTTTTTCAGCAATCATTGCCATGTATGCATCTTTTTTCTTACATACAGCCTTTTTTCCTGACTCATTCCACCAAGCACATTTTTTCTGCCTACCTACAGTCGCTCTTCCACATATCTGCACCGCACAATTGACAACACAGTTTTTCGACCTTATCCATACACTTTCAACATCAGTGTATGTATGTTCTCTCTGTACACCCACCCATCCGTTCATATCCCCAACTATCATCACTCTTTAGTTTGGCTTACATAGGTTCAACACATTTTCTACTTCATTCCAGAAGTTCTCACACTCCTGGTCTCTTTCTCCATTCACCGGTGCATAGCATGCAATAAGAAAAAATCTTCGAAACTCTACTTTCAGTCTAACCCATATTACCCGGGGAAATACCAATTCGTACCGTTTAACACATCTTTTCGCTCTTTCACTTACGATCACCCCAACTCCTTTTGCGCCAAACACGTCAGTTTCAACTTCTGACTATAATGCTCTGCTGTCATCCTCCATTTCCACAGCATACTTTCCGTTGCTCCAATACACACAGAATATTAAGGTGCGTTTCGTACATTACATTGGCAATTCGCACAGTCGTCAGCAACGGGGCCTGTCTGTATCGACCTTGACGGCCCCTTGTAGCTAGATCGATCCGAGCCTATTGTATTGTTCTCTTGCGTAATGCCATAGTGAGCAGACCGGTTACTGGCCAAATCGTGCCTCGGACGATGTAGCATTCCCTACTAACGGTATCGTCCTACTACCGGACAGCTATTTGTCTACTGCTCCAATACGTAAGGAAGTAAGAAGTAGAAATATAGGCAGAGTCAAGAAAGATAAATATATAATAATATATACTTACTGTATGAATATCTAAATGTACTGGGAGGCCAAATAAGAATGGGCGGTACTGTATCTGGGAAACTATCCATCGGAGAGGCTTACGCAAACAAACGTTATTACTAAAACGGCCAATACAAAAACCTGGAAAATATTTTCATGTTTCTGAAATGGCCGCTAGGGGGCGTAACTGCAATCTTGAATCTAAGAAAGTGATATTTCTGTGAATTCTGATGTATTAGCCTAATAAAAAAATAACTGATCTTTGAATTCGAGGATAATCTGAACTTTTTTTGTTTGGCACTTTTTGACGTATCTATAAAAGTAAAGTGGTGGGGGGTATTCAAAGGTTTCTTTAAATCACCCCCCGTATCTTCGAAACAAAACTTGGGTGCGTTGAAAAGAGCCTTGCTTGGGCTACAAATGTTAAAATAATTGAAGTATTGTTAGTTTCACATGTCGTCGCTAGAGGGCTTTGTTCGACATTCCGACAGAAACGGTTAATTTTCGCAAAAAAATTAAATGCATTGGTATGATTTTTTTTCATGAATAACTAGCTAAATGATGCCTAAGCAAGCTCGCGAAAACCGCATCTTGATATCTTGTTCCCAACCTATAATATCGGCATATTTTTTAACTATATTTTTCTGGAATTGTTTCTATTATGTAAGTTGTGGCCCTAAAAAGGACCGATTTAAAGGAGGAAGGTTTTTAATGCCCCCGTAAATGCTCGAAATGCTGACTATATATATATATATATATATATATATATATATATATATATATATATATAGATGTATATATATATATATATATATATATATATATAGTACAGAGCTTAGTATAAAGTATGGAACACCCTGAGTATCTCCCTAACGGTTTATTATTTTTAAATAAAATTGGGCATCCCCTTCTAAAAAGATCCAAGGAGTCCAAAAATGCAATCAGATATACTGTATCATTTCCGGTTACAACGGAAATAGATATCAACTTTGTTATTTTAAATGGAACACCTTGTATATTTTTACATTTTTGAATTACTTGTTTAATTTTGGCTACAGTCATATCGATGTTCTTGGGTTATTACAAAGGAAAACAAATCTTGAAAACTCGGCAACTTAACAATTTATTAATTTTAACAAAAAATAACATGAATTACAAAAATTATAATAAACGTTCAAAATTACGCCCTTCTACTATCTGACAATATCCTGAACGGTCGGCATTTGTAGCAATAAGTTTCTGATGCGTAACTCTAACTCATTTAAATTTATAGGTCTACTTCTGTATGCTTTATTTTTCAAATAACCCCACAGAAAAAAATCGAGAGGTGTTAGATCCAGGACTACGAGGTGGCCATTCAATAGCACCCCTACGCCCTATCCATCGACCAGGAAAAACTTGATCTAAATATTTATTATAATAATTACTTAAAAATAATAAATCGTTGAGGAGATACTCAGTGGGTTCCATAATTTATACTAACTCTGTATACATGTACATTTTTTTTACTTACATGCCCTTCAATCACATCGAGAATAGATTGATCGCTACGCGGTGCCTGGCTCTTGTGCCACTCTCTGGACTTGCTGTTATTTATTTGCGACCAAATGCTTCAATTATTTTTAATTTAGATTTCCGAGTTATAGTTAGTTCTTTGTTATTTCATTTAATATTTATTTATCAAATCCGTTTCATTATTGTGGCTTAGCGTTTATATCCTCTAAATTTCACTTTTATTCAATTGAATCGTAACAATAAATAACGATAATAGCCCTGTTAGCTCTCCCAACTTTAATTGCCTACTTTTAGGACTAATTAAATACAATTAAGATTAAACATAGTAACAAAAGTAAAAGTTAGCTTAAATTATAGTATAAGGCAATATGCCACACAATGTTATAATTAAACTTAAAATCACATATAGTACCAAAAATGAAAGTTGGATCAACCTTCAAATTTGAAAACAAAGAAAAAATGTTCAAAAACTTACCACATATATACGGATCTGCCATGCATAGTCACATCTTTTGTATTTTCATATTTGTGTCAGTATGATCATCTGGGATGGGTTTTAAAAGAACCGTAATTTTCATAGAAGTTCAATACCATAGCAATCCTAAATCCTATTTACTCGACTATTTTATTTAAAGAGGCATTTCACACGTTACAAAATTCTACTGTTCAGATTATTATTTTTATTTATTAGTAATAATTAAGCCGATAAGAATCTATTCAGTAACTTCATACTTCTATTTAAATTAGATTGTTAACTAACGCGACATGCTGTTATTTATTTGAGAAAAGAAAAATTATTTAATTACTTTAATTTAGAATTTCGGTTACAAATTAGAGCTAGTTATTTGTTTATTTTATCTATTTATTTCCTTTAACTTTGGATTATGGATTCGATTTAGTTATTTATTTTTGTCATTTAAGCTAATAAAACAGTTCTTATGGCAATGCTTACGTTTGGTTGTGTTATAGAAATGGGTTCATTACAAAGATGAAACACATCTGGTATTCTCCTACAGTTACAGATACGTTTTTATGATTTCTTTATCCTGTGCTACCGTGAGGTGGAATAAGTTGTTTTTATTAGTTCTCTAAAATTCATTGTTATTGCAAGAATGTTCACCTGTTTGAGTTCAATCCTTAGACAAAAGGGTGACATTTGCGCTTCAAGTTTACTTTATAATTTTACGAGTTTTCGCAATCACATCTGGTATGTGTTTAAAAGAGCCGTGTTTTTTGGTAGAAATTCAATACTATAGTAATCTTAAATGTTATTTTCGCACCTTTTTCAACTAAAGAGCCATTTACACGTTACAAAACTTCTACGGGTTAGATTATTATTATCTTTATCTATTATTAATATTCAAACCGCTATCTATAAAAATCTGTTCAAAAGCTTACCCTTACACTACAGTACTTTATTGATTTAAAAGTTGTCATTTCAACACCTGTTTGTTTCACTAACCGAAGATATAATCTGGAGTTACCTTAAACACGTCCTATCGCTTTGACGCACCCAACCTAAAACTGCACATTAAACAAATAAACAGGTAAATAGAAACCCATTTAAATACATCCATTAGAGCATAACAAAAAAAGTGATTTACGTAGGAAGCCGTGTAGATGTAATTTTAAGTTGTTTCTTATACAGGGGAAAATTAAATTTTAACAGAGCATAGTGGGTTCCTAATTATCGTGCAAGAAAGATTAACCTATTCATTAGTTCACGGCTATGATATTAGCCTTGTCGGTGTAATTGGCACCATTTATTTATGTAGAAGGTAAAGGCTGTATAAATATGTCGAATCAGTTTTTTTTTTAAATACTGATTTCCTATAGGGGCGAAAAACATGTCGATGTAATTGTGACAATAAACTGCATAATAGGTGCCTAATTATCGTCTAAAAAAAGATTAATTTATCTATCAGGCTGACCTTGTTAATATAATTTTTGCATAAATTGTTCCCTATGGTGGCGCAAAATTGTGTTTTATCGGCGCAAACTAACGCGTAATCGACGTCTGGTTACTTCATAAGACAAAATTGATTTAAACAAACATTCACGGCCATAAAGATGTAGTTTGTACAGTAACTTGTTTTTTGTAGTGGCGCAAAATTTAACTTTAACGGCGGAAAACGGCGTATAGTGGGTGTCTAATTATGGCGCAAAAAAGGATTAATTTATATACGAGAGTAGAAAGTTAGCCCTTTCGATGTAGTTTTTGCAAAAACTTATTTCTGTGGAGACGCAGAATTTTATTTTAGCGGAATAAAGCACTGCATAATTAGCGCCTAGTTACTGATACGAGAAAATTGTTTTATGCAGAAGTGGACGGTTGTGTGTCTGTCGTGCCAATGTAACTTTACAATCACTTTTTTGTTATAAGGGAGCAAACACATTTTGGTGGGATAGAATGGCGCCTAATTGGCACCTAATTACTGCACATGAGGGCACAAAACTTAGCCCTGTCCATGTAACTTTGCAATAATTTTTCATTTTCTTTTTTTAGCATTTTTTTCTATCTTGTTAAATAAGGGGAGGGGAACAGGTAAATGTTGAGTTGAAAAAACGCCAACTTCTTTTTAGCTTTTTAGCCGATTTTTATAAACCGAGTCTCGTTTGGGAGAAGTTTTTTGGGTGCCTATAATAAGTTACTAACATTGTCGGTTCAGTCCTTTTTTCTAGTCGGTAGATGGCGTTTGGTGACAAAGCCGTAAGTTTTTTCAGTTTTCTTGAAAATTTTAAACGTTATTGTATAATTATTTTTAACTCGCGAAAAATAGCGCAAAAAAATACAGACATTGGGGAAATCCGCAAGTCGACATCTTCTTTCGTTGCGATGATATGGATAAAAATACATTTTACACCTAACAGAATTAGAGAACACGTAATACTATTATAAAATATATTTTTTTAATTATTATGTCGCATTAGGAATTTCCTATCTATATTACCTGTGGCCCTGAAAAGAGCCGATGTAATAAAATAATCGTGTGCAACAGTCCTATTATTGAAGAACCAATGACGCCTCAAATGTTCAAATTTCCGCCCGTCCTGCATAATACAGAGTTGCACCCTCTCATGCGTAAACAAAACAGCAGTCGCTACTTCTGCTACTAAAAAACGACGAATAGCGTTCCTTATTCGCTCTACGATATTCTCCCTGGTAATTGGTTTGATTAAATAAACAATAACTTTCAACCTCCCCCAAAAATAAACATTCAAACAGGTCAGAACAGGTGATCTAGAAATTGAAACGTTTTTTTCTTAGCATAAATACCTGGCTGGCCACGGAAACAAACTGCCGCTTCCTATGCATCTGTCAGGAAATGTTCTGTCAAAAAATTGATGGACATTTTCCGCAAAATGGACTGAGCACACACCATGGTGAAATAACATGTTTGGAATGTTTCTAATGGCACGTTTTCTAAAAGAACTGGTAGTTCGTTGGTCAGAAAATTAAGATAAAGTGCAGCGGCCCAATGATCATTCCTCCCAATATACCGCACTAGACGTTTATGCTCCACCTGAGTTGATTTTGCCCCTCTTTAATCCAATGAGGATTGGTTTGCGACCAGTAATGTATGTTATGGAAATTTATGTGCCCATCGCTGTTAAAAGTAGCCTCATCCGTCTATAGTGTAGCGTCCCTCAGGTACCGTATCTTGAAAAGCGTAATTCAATAATGCAAATCCAAAAACAAAACAATCGCTAAGTGATTTATCTTGACTTGACTGACAATAATGTCAGTGGTTACACATTCACCTATACAACAATAAAAATAAGATTCGAGGTGTTTAATGATTATCTGGTCTCGGGAGTGTGGCAATTGCCTTTTACAATTAATAATCAAAGCGGTATCACGTACCCGTTCACCAGCCCACCTCAACACAAATATAAATATACACAACAAACAACAATGATAATTATAAATACCCTGTACTGTCTTCTATTTTAGCAGCTTTCAGCTTAAGCAACCCGCGTGCGATTAAGACACATTTGCTAGGCAATGGTCGATTTTTAATAGGCTATCTAGGCTTCTAAAATTACTTTCGGACAGCTTTAGTTTATATAAAAATAGCTACTTACACTTGAATATATATTCCTTTAATTGATCACAGACACAAATCGTTAACATACGCGGTTTAACTTCAAAAAGGGCGATTGTCATTTATAGAGTAATATTTGAAGAACACATTAAAACTAACACAAGAATTATTTTAAAGACAAACTGTTTACCATAAAGGTATTTAATTAACCCTCTCGATCTGGCTCCGTCGACACTCTCACTGTAACTACCTTTCCCCGATTTCAAAACTAACTACCTATCTTTACTCTCACAATCAAGCCCTGTCTTTCAAAAGTAATAAGAAGAGAACCATTAATTTACGTTGGAACAGTTTCATATTAATTATTGTACGACATCTTAATTTTCAAAATATGCATTCGTCCGTAACAAACCCTACATTTACGTCTCGAGTTTCAACGTACCAAACAAAGCTCCCTTTGGATTTGCGCTATGTTCAGTCGTAATTAATTATTAAATGACATTTAACATTTAACATTTTTACATCAAGATCGCGCATATAGAAATTTTCAACAATTCGTCACGCCAGTTTCGGCAGACCACCTGTTTCTCTACCCTAACATATGTTTCCTTTTTTTCTGTTCAACCTTTGCTCAAATATCAGCAATTAAATATCCAGAAAACATCCAATTACAACTTAATATATAATAAAATATATCAAATACCGTTAACCCTTCTATCGCGGTAACAATTGCGATTTGATAATGTTTATTATAATAATAACATTTTCGCGGTGGGCTACCTACAATAGTATATTTGATAATAGTCTGGGATTTTGAGCTACCATGTTTAGCAACAAATGACAATAATGAAGCCTTCTATCAAAATTGAGAGCCTTAATGCCCGATGGCGAACTGTATGTTATGGCCTAAGTCGTTAGAAATATCTCTAGTATTTCCACCAGGATTAAGCTCTGTGTACGGTGGTACGTTTATGAGAAGTTCCTCAGTACGGGCTCTATCACGTCTAGGAAAGACCTGACGATAAATACTTCCGGTATTTCTTAAACGCCGCACAAATCGCTCAAAAACCCTTTTCTAGTAATAATGCCGTTCTGGATACCGCGCAGCAACAGTTGAATTCTTCATGCATTCAAAATATACAGCAATCATATCAAATTTTATTTCATTTGTTACCGGAATTTTGAAAACAACGGTTCGTTAATCAAACACGAATTTATTGGAGCTAATATTATTTTAACGCAAAGCAATATTTAAAGTGGGTATTGTTCTGTGTAATTTTGGGACTTCAAGACCTGCTTGCTTTTACTAGACTGCTATGTCTATCCGTGAGAGATTTCAGCTATGTATTAAACAGTACGGGTGACAATTCGAACATTTGGGGCGGCATTAGTTCTTCAGTATTAGGGCTGTTGAAGACCATTCTTCCATAATATCGGTCCTTTTTAGGGCCACAGATATTATACAAAGGAAATTTGTAATGCAACATAATTGAAAAATCGATTTTATTATCCGCTCTAGATTAAAGATTCGCCCCCCAGGGGACATTTAACATATTAAATTTTATTTCTATTGTTTTAATATTTGGATAACTAATAAATTTTGATAATTAATTTTTATTCATATCTGCGTAAGGAAAAAAAAAATGTCGGCTTGTGGTTTTCATCAAATTCCACATTTTTCACACCTTTTTTCGTGAGTTAAACCTCCCCTTATTTTTAAAATTTCGAGAAAATACAAAAATATACGACTTTGTCACAAACCGCCATCTACCGACCAGATAAAAAACTAAACCGATAATGTTAATACTTTATTAAAAGCACCCGAGAAGTCTCTCTCAAACGACAGTTAGTTTATTCAAATCGGTTAAAAGGAAGTTATATTATTTTCTTCAAGTGGGCATTTACCTTTCCCCCTCCCCTGATTTAACAAGATAGAGTAGAAAAAGATAATGTTTCTAATCTTATGTAGTTTATAATAAAACTATTTTGGACATATCTTGGCAATTCCGATTTAAGAGAAAAAACCGATACTCTAATTTGGTGTTCATGGTGGCCCCCTAGCGGACATCGCAGGCACTTGAAACTAATTTCTAGCAATTTCTGTCGGTCGCTTTCACTATCAATATTTTTTTCACGAAACTGTGAGATGCGTAGTTTCCCATGTATAACCCGCCTCCTTTATTAATGGACCACCGAGTACATAATTGTTCGAGTAGTTCTTAATGATCATAATTTTCACTTAACAAGTACCCCTTTATTTACAGATGAAATTGAAAGACTTCTACTACTTTCTGATAGCAAATTAATATTTACAACAAATGAAACATATAACACCATATTTCAAGCGTTAAGGCAGATGAAAAAAGTAATGCCAATTGTTATTGTAAAAACAAAGGTGATATATTATATATATATATATATATATATATATATATGTATATTTGTCAAAATTTACAATCAGTCAAGTTTGTTTAATAGGAAGATACTGCACTTCCTCATGGAGCAATTAATTTCGCTAACGTAACCCAAGGACCATATGATCTTCAATTCAAAGTGGAAAGAAATCATGACGATTCATTAGTAATACTGTATTCAAGTGGAACTACAGGTCTTCCAAAAGCCGTAGAGATGACTAACAAAAATTTGGTTTCTAGTTTACAGCAAATAACTACACCAGAATTTGATACGTTTTCAGAAACGATTGGTAAACCTAAATGTTATTATAAGTTTTGTAAGTACCAGTCGATTTCAGGATTTCGCCAAGATTTCGTTCCTGTAATATTGCCTATGTACCATATTGCTGCAATGGTTATAATACTCTTTCACGGATTATTACGTGGATGTAAAATGTTGACCGTTCCAAACTTTACATCTCAATCTCTTATAAGCATTTTGGAAAAACATACTTCCATCGCTCTATATGGAATACCGTCAATATGTATGAATATTCAGCTTTTTGTCTAGATAAACTCAATTCTTATGTTTTAGATCATTTGCTGATAAACAATAATAAAGTTACTCAATCCCATTTTATGAATATTAAACTTATGGTGTGTGGAGTTGCTTCCTTAGGCGCGCAAGATATTTTGAAATTAGGTGAAAAGGCGAAAAGAGATGTAACCGTTCTTCAAGGATATGGATTAACAGAATGTTCTTTGTGTGTTAGTCAGACTACGCGGTTAAAAAATGGTGTAAAAAGAGGAGGGGCCGGTTTAGTACTGCCATCAGTTGAAGTAAAGGTAGTTTCAGTTGATACAAGGGAAGTACTTGATCAAAATCAAGCGGGAGAAATATTAATTCGAGGCCCTCAGGTAAGGGAATTATTTCTGACTTTTAATTGTACTGTACAAATTGGTTGTAAAAGGTGATGAAAAGTTACTACAAAAATCCAAAAGCAACGCAAGAAGCATTTACTGAGGATAAGTGGTTTAAAACTGGAGATATCGGTTACTATGACGAAGATGGTCATGTATTTATTTCCGATAGAATAAAAGAGTTAATAAGGGTAGGTAAACATAAATTACTGAAAGCAAAGAAGTACTCATGTATAAGCACAGGTAAAAGGATTCCAAGTTGCACCAGCTGAGTTAGAAGAATTAATAAGAATGCATCCTGATGTAGATGAAGTTGCAGTATTTGGTATAACTCATGATACATTTGGTGAAGTTCCGAAAGCAGTGGTAGTTCGAAAATGTAATTCAAAGGTTACGTCATATGAAATACAAGAGTACGTGAAAAAAAGGGTCATACACTACAAGCGCTTGATTGGAGGTGTCTCCTTCGTTGATTCTATACCTAAAACCACCTCCGGTAAAATATCAAGAAAGCATTTAAAAGATTTATAGTCACAAAGTAAATAGTCTTGAAAGCAGTGATGCATTTACTTATTTTGCAATTTTATATATTCCACATGTGTACCATGTTTTTAAAATAGAATCTACTCCCAATCAGACCAGTTTCAATTGACACAACATCTCTGAATTACACATACACAAACTTCAGTTGCTTTGAGCCTAGTGATGACGCCAGGAAAAAATATCCTCTATAACGTATGTTAAAAAAACTTCCAATTTTTGATTTGGTGTCATCATTGACCACTGATTTACTTTCTGTTATCTCGCCTTCATACATATCATTAAACGGAGACATGGAAGAGGAGCCACCACATCAGCATCTTTACTCGATTCCGAATTACTTTTACGGCTCATTGACTGAATGTTTTTGTAGTATTTTTGACATGGCCGTTAAGGGTTTTTTTGATTGCGTGGACATTGAAAGTTCTTCAGATATCGTTGATATCGATGGCTTATTGCGAACTTCTTCGCTTGAAGCTACTTTTTAGCTGAGTCTTCCTGTTTATCCCGGATGCGTAATAGTCTGGCTGTTGTCAAGTCGTCAGCAACAAGGCCCGTTGCACTTGTACTTTATCTGAAGCTACATTTACCCCTTTGCGTTTTTGACCTTGACATAACGTAGTTGTGTCTCGTTTTTTCTGTAATTGTTCTAAAAAACTTTCGCCCAATGCATCTTTTACGCCTGCATCTGGTTGTTCATGATTTTCTTTGGCATGCTACTCAGCTCTTCTGCACGGCTTAGGGGATGTAAGCCACATTTTCGGAAACTAACCGAATGAACAAGTGCTCTGTTATGCATTAATTTTTTTAACAAAGCAGGAAATTGATCCTTGAGTATCGTTTCACATCTACTACCAAACACCGCACTTTTCCATTCGTGCACAATTCTTCTCCAGTTACGCTTCAAAGGCCTAAAAAATGCCACGTTTAAGGGTTGGACTAAATGAGTTGCATTAAGGGGTAATGCTATGAAAGAAACATTTTTGCCTCATATTGACGTATAACCTCAATATTTAGATGCGAATCCAAATTATGTCCTATAAGTACCTTCATTTCATTTTGTTTTTTTAAGAATAAGTAACCTGAGATTAACGAACCAGTCCTCAAAACACTGGTAGTCGAACCAGTAGGATTCTGTTCTGTTAAACGGCGCCCGTTCAGGTTCATTTTTCGTTCAGGTTTGCTACAGCTTCTCTGATTTATAAACTACATATGCTGGATCGATTTCTATTGCTGCATTTCGAGTTTCCGTTAATGCAGTACATGCCTTTGTGGCATTTCGAATTGAATCCGGATATTCTGTGCCTCGTTTTATAAACACTTTTGAAGCACAATACCATCGTCGAAATGTTCCTTACGTTAGATGGAGCAAAACCCTATAAAGCTTGATCCAGATTTTTAAAAAAGTTGTTTATAGTTTCATGGTCCACTGCATCTCTCGAAATACTTATGTTTCCTGAAATTATGTTAGTCAAAGTACTTTTGTGTCCTTTTTTGCCTAGATAAGCCTTTACAATAAAACGGAGATCATGTGGTGTAGCAGGGAAGCCAAATATGGGTACGGAAATTATGTGAGTAATAATTTACTACTCCTCTTCGTTGTTTAGGGCCTTTTGGCCACTAGCGGCAAGATTATGTTTTTCATGCAGCTTTAAAAACAAGAAATTGCGTTGGATTCCATATCTGCAAATCTTCTTCTTTCAGTGCTATCCTAGCGGACGTTGCCGACCAATAACGCTATTTGTACCTTGCAGACGGCAGATTGGAATAGTGATGTGCATTTTTTGTACCAATTATGGAGATTTTTTAGCCATTCTGATTTCTTTTACCTGCTATGTGACCTTGGAGTATTCACTAATTTCGATTACCTATGTTAAATTCTAGTTGTTCTATATATAGAGGTTTTAGTATCTATGTACAGTTTGTAACATCCATTATTTCGGATGTAACATTATTTAAGCAGATAGCTATTAAAGACATTTGTTCACTGCTGTTCCTATTATTTTCTTATTTAACGTTGTCCTCATTATGTTATTTTCCTAAAGTAAATCATTTAATATTCAAAATTGTTGATGGCCACTCTTACTTAACACATATTTTTAGAATTTTGAGCTGCTAGTTACAGTTGGTAACATTGAGTTCTTAAAAAGAACGTTTCTTCTTCCTGTTTCAAATTTGTGCAAGCCACGGTTTAATGCGTAGACGAATCAAATAATTTCTGGATTTGTTTCATCTATCGACGAAAGTCGGATTTATATTTGTTCTTCAGTATAAGAAATGATTAATTGGAATTGTTTATTTCTGCGTATTTTGCGGATATGAAATGTATTAAAAACGGTCAGGGATGCCGCGCTTCCTTTTTTGTTTCTGTATTTAAAACTTGCTTTACTTTCAGCCATCACCACAGTTATTTTGCAATTTAAAATTACATACTTTACAAGGTAATGTATTCAAAGGGGTTACTCTTGTCTTATTTTGGTAAATTACAGAGGTTCGACTTCTACTTCTATGTTTACTTTTACTTCTACTATTACTTTACTCTGTGGATTACTCAGACAACCATAAATGTGTTTGAATCGTTCCTTTAACTGCATACACAAGTGGATAGATTGCTAACTGCTTCTCACTTTTGGTGAAATGTCACATTGACTGGAAAGTACCTTAATTAATACTCCTAAATATCACGAAGCAGTGCTTAGCCAATATACGAGACATGTCATTTAAGTGCAATACGTATACTGGTGTAGATACAGTGAATTTTCAAAGTTGACAAGTTGTTCGAATAATGGAACTAAACCGAGAAAATTTTCGCGCAATAATTTTTTACAACTTTCCAAGACAATTATCTCAACAGGAACGCCTGGCGAGTTGGTTTTTGTTTTCGGAAATAAAGCATCGTCAGTGGTGATGAATCGTGGATTTACTCATATGAACTCGAAAATAAATGCCAGACGGCTGTTTAGGAAGGCGTTCCAAGGTGAATAAAAACCAACAAAAGTAATCCGTTCTGGAACTGTATCCAAGAAGATGGTCGCTGCATTTGTCTCAGAAGCAGGTCATGTAGCAACAATTCCTCGGCAAGATCAAGTAACTGTTTCTGACGATTGTGCATTGTGCCGAAAGTGCATTGATCTTCGTGGAGGATACTTTGAAAAACAATAAAGCCTTTAAAAGGTATCTACTGTTTTATTCCAGCTTAAAAGACAACGCGCGTAGTACTCTATTGTGTCAAATTCAATGAAGACGATATCGTAACATCACGCGAATTTTCATTACAACCACACAACCTTCCTTTTAGTCGGTTACTCTTTTGTTACCAAATTTAATGTCTGTTTGTCACACAACAAAGGCTTATTTAAGGGATATAAAGAAAAGCTGCTCTAACTAAAAAGGTTCCTTAAATTATAAGTTCAGCTATAAAAAAACAAGTTTTACCTTGCCACTTCGGAACAAGCAAATCATACCAAAATGGAAACACGCCATAGTAATTATTCCTAAATATAACTGTCAATAGAGACCGAAACTGAAAAAGTAATAGTTTTATTTGGCAGCCCTTTGACACTGTTGGTATCGTTTTGATAAGTTGCTGATTGGAGATCTGTCATGTATCCATGATTTCGCTAAGATTTGTCGATAAATTTCGAATTTGTAATAATTAGAGAGCGGATTTTATGCAAACTGCATATTGCTTATATTTTATAGTACCACCCACGCGTTTCGGTTTTTATACGAATCGCATTAATTATAATTGTTTGGCACTAATTAGTTTTTGCATATTTTGCATATTTGGTCAAATACTGCATATTTGGTCAAATACTGCATATTTTGATGTTTTACGCATATTTTGCACTTTTTTTGCATAATTTAACATTTTTTTTTCAATTTTTGCGTTGAAACCCAGGCTATGAAATATTTTCGGGACTCTTGTTCAAAGTAAATTTTTATATCCTTTTAAAATAAATATCTTTAAAAGGTGGTGTCTAACATCGGCAGGTAGTTGTTTACTTTTAATTATTGTCTGAGTTGGCAACTATCCTAAATCCTAATACTTCCGTATTGCAAAGAGGTAATACGGTTTTTTGTTGAGTGCTTCTTAAATTTTTGTATGGAAAGAGTTGATGAGTAAAATATACACAGTTAATCCCTAACATCCAAATGACCTTGCTTAGTGGAAAAACCCTATTTTAAAATAAGGAATAATATTTCCCATTCATTTTTAAAACGTGCAAGTGAACAGTAGTGCAGACTGCAGAATTTAGTTTTCGAATTATATTTAACATGCCAAAAGTAAAGAATAATTTAGTTCCAGTATGGATAAAAAATGTCCCTGCACTCCGAATTGACGGTGAAAAAGTGTTTTGTACAGCATGTGGAAAAGCGGTAAGTGACAATTCAGAATACTGTTTTAAAATATTTTTAGACACTGACAACAATCTACGAGGCCTTTAGTGAATACAGAGCAGGTATTAGTTTTCAATTCAAACGTTGTATTTAAATGCATCGTTTTATAAGATAACGCGGGGAATATTTAAAATACAACGATGAAACCTAATCGATTGTTTTGATTTATTTTTAAATTGGGAATATTGGTTTAGATCGCATGCGAAGGAAAATCCCAAATTACGCAACACATTGAGATCGCTCTGCATAAGGGAAAATTAGAAACACAGAAGAAAACCAAGCTCTCTCAAACATTTCTGCTAGAATCTTTACCTGGTGAAACATCCATAAGAAACGTGTTACGTGCACAAAAGGATATTGGTAGAAATTGTGGCTAAGGTGCTGTAACAAGGAATAAGGAATTAGCCGGAAGCTCAGTCGGTCGGTTCAGCACTTGGATGCATGGGCGTTTTGGCAGGAGAAAAGAGATACATATAATTTAAAAAAGGGCACCACTTGATTTAATTCTTTATCGCCCCTCTATCAAGAAAAGGGCTGCGACCACATAGGACAAAAGAGACAGCTAAAAGAAAATGGTGAACTAAGTCCACACTGACAAAGGACTAGGAAGTTGATCGTAGATCACAGGATTAATGAAATAATGTACGATTGTTTAACACCACCTATTTAATATACCCAAAGTGAAATATTATAAATGTTATAAATAATAATTAAATTTTCGTAATTCTCTAACAAAAATTAATTTTATAGAGCGCCAACCCGCAGACCTAAATACAAATCTATAAGGAAATCTTCCCCATACAACAATAAATAATACTATATATAATAATATATCTGCAAAATAAACCAGCAGCAATCCACTTACCTTTCAAACAAAACTAGAAAAAAAAGTTATGAATTTTACTAAAACTTTACATAAACAGACCCAATCCGGTTCGGCATCTAGTGTTGACCCTAAAAGAAAAGAATACCCAAACATATATCTATAATTATCCGAAATTGAATTCTTGTATACCGATACTCCACGAAGAGCTCTCCGTTGGACTAATTTATCAGTTTCCAATCAACCGGACGCAAATAAACCCCAAATATAAAGCGAAAATTAGCACTAGATGTCTACCCTGTTGTTTACTTATGTAAGCACAAAATATTCTTCAGTAAAATTACTATGAGCATTACAGACAAAATAATAAGCATGAAGCATTTAGAAAATTTAGAAAGGTCAAGTTTATTACCGGATTGGCAATTGCAGTACAATAATTAAATAAAGCGCAACACAAAATAACCCATTTATTGGTAAGCATAGGGCTACCAACAAAAGATTCAAATTAGTAAATCCTACTTCAATCAGTTTTATACTAGACCAAATATAAAAATTGTAATCAGAAAAAAAATAACAAATGTTATACAACCCCAATGATAATAAAGAAATGTTCAATTTGATTTACACAGTAATTGAAACCCCCAGCAGTTAACATAATTTTTTGACATACATTGTATATTTAAACTCAATGAGTAGCATTCAGTCAACAAACAGCTGTTGCATGTATAGTAAACACAGGTAGTTCTAATGGTTGAACAATTACGGTTATTTATCAGAATAAAGCTAATATATAAGAAAAGTTGATAGATAAACTACAAATTCTATTGCAAAGTTAAATGTAAGTATAAGCGAAACTTTGGAATAACCCAAATTATCTTTTACTGGTACAAATGTATAGTATTACTCTCGATTACTAAGAAAATGTTTTAACACTAAAGCATAAGCATTAATTTCATGATTAAGATAATTGCGGAAACACACTAATACAAGTAGCAAGCACAGTAATGTAATGGTTATGACTTTCAGTAAAGTACAGGTAACGAGAGCCTCGTTATGTAGAAAAGCAATCAAAAGTCACTCACCATAGGTAAATTCTGTATGCATGTAACAATAATACTTATCAGAAACTAGTCGTAGGTGTAACGTATATTTCTTCAATCAATTCGGAAGATACTATGAGAAGGAGTAATCGTAGACTGTTTCCATTCAGGCTCGAAGACCCATAACTAATCTTTCACACCTCGGACGAATGATATCCAAATGTGCTGTCAGAAACGGTTTAATTATTCCTTATGGAAGCACGAAATATGTTAATCTTGAGTGAATGTGTAAAGGACCAAAAAGAACCTATATAAGATAACTGTGTTAGAATTTTAATCGATACCCAAATTTTATAAAATATGATCTTTATGCTGTATTAAAAATTTCAAAACATGTACGCATGCATTTCAAAGCTATGTCTAGTAAATAAGAAAAGAAAGTGAGTAGCTTACCTCTTGATCGAAGCTAAGGTGTAGCAGAAACAAAAAAATTAAAGCCGAACTAAAATTCGAAATCCCAGCAGGATTTATTTATATGGAAAAGATTACAACCAGGCAAACAGGCTGAGTTAAAATTTTTCTTGAAAAATTCAATCAAATTTTTAGGAACACCTTTTCCAAATTTTACATGTGCTTCTAACTACGCATTCAATTTCTTTTTGCCAAAATGGCGTTTTCCTTCTTATCTCAAGGTACCAGAAAACCAAAGGAACAATAGCCTGATTATTTTCACCAATCCAAAGATTTTAAAGTAATCACATGTATGAAACCTTTTAAATTTTAAAACGATTTTTAGTAGCAATGTTGCCATTTTCCAACAACATACAAGGTGAGTCGTAACTTAAAGACCATAAATTCATAAACCACACTTTACACGTATCAAACGACCAAGAAGAATTCAATTTTAAATTATGCAGTGCTCTAGTTCAGGCTAACATTCCCTTAAAAAAGCTTCAAAACCATACTTTTAGATCTTTTTTAGAAAAAAGTGCCAGATGAAAGCCCACTTAGGGGTATATCTTGAAACCATGCTACATATAAAAGAAATTGTTAAAGATAAATATATTTATTTCATAGTAGATGAAACTACAGATTGTCGTGGACGTTATGTTACAAATTTATTGTTAGGTTATTTAACCGAAGAACAACCTGCCAAATCATATTTGATTTCTTGTAAAGTACTTGATAAAACCAATAGTGCAACAATAGTTAGATTTGTAAATGAGACTTTCATGCAGTTTTTTGTTCCCGATATTGTTCCAACAGATAAAATTGTTTTGATGCTTTCTGATGCCGCGCCATGTATGGTAAAGGTTGGCCAACAATTGAAGGTATTATACGAAAATTTAATTCACGTAACATGTTTGGCTCATGGTATAAATAGAGTAGCCGAAGCAATTCGAAATGAATTTCCTTTCGTAAATAGTTTAATAAGTAGCGTAAAGAAAGTGTTTGTAAAGGCGCTGACACGAGTACAGTTATACAGAGAAAAACTACCTAACATTTCTCTACTACCAGAACCAGTAGTTACGCGTTGGGGAACGTGGCCAAATGCTGCTCTTTTTTATGCAGAAAATTTGGAAAAGATTAAGGAATTAATTTTAGATTTGTCTGATAATTCAAGTGCTTGTATCAATAAAGCGCAATCGGTTTTAAAGAAATCAGAACTGCGCAATCAAGTAGCATTTATAAAAGCACATTATTATTTTGTAAGCGGGACTATTTGTAAATTGGAAACGGAAGCATTGCCACTTAACGCATCGATAGAACTAGTAAATAATATTCAAAAATTAATTTATACTGCCCCAGGAAATACTGGCAAAATTATTTCAAATAAATTTAAAGAAATTTTACAAAAAAATAGTGGTTATCAGCTGATAAATAAAATTAACAAAATTTTTACTCTGGACGAAAATCGGGAAGAGCTGGATGTACAATTAGATTTGTCCATATTAACCGCATTAAAAAATGCACCTATAACGTCTGTAGACGCGGAAAGAAGTTTTTCCACCTATAAATATATACTTTCTGATAGACGTCAAAATTTTCTACCAGAAAATATAGAAAAGCATATAATTATAAATTGTTTTGCAAATCAACGCAATAAAGCATAGGAGTATTAAGTACCTATAATTTAAAATTTATAATACCATATGAACACAAATTGTTTAGATAAGGGGTAGCCACGGTAAACAAAATCACTGTCTTTGATAGGTTCAGTTTGTTGTTGGTTTTACGTGTCTATTAAATGTCCGTTTTGATTTGAATCAATCATGCAACGTACATTCAGAATTCCAAAGCCACCCTTTATCTAAATAATTTTTGTTCATATGGTAAGTATATTATATTATTATTAATATGTATTATGTAAATTATGTATTATTTTTTAACTAATAGTTTCAATTTTTTATGTAAATACTTTCTTGTAAAAGTTTTGTGCATATTATGTATTAAATTTTTTTTTATTAAAAATGTAAAAATCACATTTTTTATTGGTAGTTTATTTTGCATATTTCGAAAAAATAATGCATATTTTCTGCATGTTTTACAATTTTTAAGTGCATATATATATGCACATATTCTGGCATTTTATAATGCATAAAATCCGCTCTCTAGTAATAATATTTGTTAGTAACGAACATTTGGAATGGGGTATAGATTCTCATAGTGGGATGTAATAGTGCATTAATGATGGGAGAAACTTTGGGATTGTAATGTTTTCTTTTGCCGTTGACGTAATTTAAAAGTTTAGAAATTGTGATTTATATTTTAGTATCGATATTTAGGGAAACTCTTTTACTAGAATTTGAATGGAAACATTCGTTAGTGTATTTGTAAATAAGGATAGTTTTGTAAAAATAAATTTCGTATTTAAATTTTGGTTAAATCTTGTTGGGATTGCATCATGTAAAATTTAACTAAAGAAAGTATTCAAATATTACTTTGTAAGGTACATCTTGTACAATAGTTCTAGTTAGCCTCCAGATGGGCACCATTCCGATCGATAAGAAATATGTTCCGAAAACCAAAGATTTGACTTTAAGTACATAGCATTATAGACGATTTTGCATGTAAATTCCAATGCGTTAAATATAGAATTACCTAAGATAAGGAAAACCAATGTGGACGAAAGTGAGATTTTTCAGTCAGTAGTAGTAGTACAGGAGTAAAAGCGTATAGTTTAGGGTGATGTAATTATCGCGAAACGACGTTGATCAAGGCTCGTGTAGACCGAACTTTCGAAAAAGGTGTTCTTCACCTTCCAAAATTCCAATAAGGGATTATATATTGGTTCATCCTGCACGACGCCAATCTATTGTGACGTTTAGTTAGTCCTTAGGGTTATGTGTATCGAGAGCCAGAATAGCGTTGAGTGTTAAGTACCTAGTGCTCACGCGTTTCTCTGGAGAAGACTCCGCTTTTCCTTGCGGAAAAATACAACCTTCGTTTCAAAGTTACAACCATTTAGTTCACAGTTGCTTGCAAACAAATAGCGATTTACAGGTATTAACACGAGCTTGTATAGTATTGATGTAAAGTGAACAAGTAACGCACAGTAAATAGCTTTGTTTGAGGAGTTTAGTTAAAGTAAATAAATTTGAGTGAACGAATTACGGGTCAATGTAGACAGTAACGTATACGATCAATTGAAAATCGAACCAACCATCGCTAGGAACTATCAATTCGTCGAGGTGATAGTCCGTTCAGATTCCGTGTAACCAAAGGCTTCTACATATAAGGTAACCTTTGTGTTTTTATTGAATGTGGTGATTGCCGAAATTTAAACAAAATTTTGAGTGTTTCTTCTTTATAATTACGATGTTATTTAGGAATAAAGTAAACGCATGAACACACGGCTTTTCTTTTAATGGGTCACTCTTGATGATTTTGTTTAAATTTATAAGACCAGGCTTTCATGCAAAGAGTTAGTCAAATTTATTTGAAGTGTATTTTCTTAATGTATTACAAAATTGACAAACGTTTCTATTGACATTGTAGTAGGTAGATCTATTAGAAGGCGATTTGTTGCATACTCTAGCTAGAGGACCAGCCAAATTTAAGTGAGTTATTTGATATCGTAAGTGTTTACAATTACATAGTCTCCGATTTCTTTGTTCCTGTATTGTTAGACAGCGTCTCCTATCTTTACTATAATAGATAGGAAAAAACTTTAAATACAAAAGTTGTAGAGATTTATGTAACTCGCCAGAAAAGTCTACCAAACATTATACAGGGTGTCCCAGAAAACGTGGCAGACCAAATTTATTGTTTTTTCAAATGGAACACCATGTATTTTTTTAATGAAATGAATATACCGCATTTTTCTGATTTCAAATATATATATATATATATATATATATATATATATATATATATATATATATATAAACTAAATTAGTGGGGATGCAGCCAAAAGGTTTAGGGCAGAAAATTTAGACTCTTTTTACTTAATTGAGAGCTTTCGGAATTCTTTATTCCTTCTTTAGTCAAAATTCTACAATAGGTATTAAATTATTGAAAGTTATATAAGGTACAAAAATCGACAAAACTTACAGTATGTGAGGTTGCTATTTAAAAAACTTGCAAACATTGATAACAAAAAGATTAATTTTGAAAATATTGAAACATTAAAATTTAATGTGGTGTAATTTATGATTGACAGTTTGTGTATATACATGGTAACGAAGTGGATAAAGAAATAGAATTGTTGGAAGTGGACTATCTTAATTGTTTATTTATTTAGCTGACGTTGGTTATCTAAATATAATATGTTTGAATAAATTACATTTAGGTTTTGAATATCAGTTCTTTTATTCATAGAATTTTGTTCACAATGAATATGAGCCATTTCTAAGAAATACTTTTTGAACAAATTAGTTTCAATTTCAAGAATTTTGATGTTATTAAAGTCAGGAAGGTGTCCTGTTTCATTAGCGTGTTTTGAAAGGGCGCATGCATCCTTTCTGACTTTAATATCACTACGATGGGAGGTTAGCCTATACTTTAAGTTTCTAGATGTCATAAAAGATAAAGTTGAAACTGAAGATCAAACTAATGTAGTTTACAAAATTGATTGTAGTAACTGTCATCTAAAATACATAGGCATGACATCTAGAAACTTAAAGTATAGGCTAACCTCCCATCGTAGTGATATTAAAGTCAGAAAGGATGCATGCGCCCGTTCAAAACACGCAGTAAAAACTAGTTTTTTTTCGATTTACTCATAAAGTATTAAATTTTTATACTTATGTTGTATGTCGAATTTGAAAAAAATGACTGAATCACAAAATTGTCAATTTTTATAAATTTTTCCAGTAACTTTTTCAAATATTTTTCTTTATTTCAATTCGCAATTATTTGGTTTCCATGGTGACCACGAACAAGGAATACTAGATTTAATTATGTAGCTCATTTTTATCGCAAATTTTAAAATTGGGACTTTTTTGATAATAAGTATGAAACTGTTACGTTTAGGCAAATAAAGTTTTAAACAAACTTACCTTAATTTTTGACGTTAAATCGATCTGAGTAATAAAAATAGGGGTTTCCATTTGGTTTTTTTGAGTAACTTGCATTTTTTGATAGTCAAGTTTAGACATTCATAATTTTATTTTTATGAAAAATGCAAATGTCATTTTTTGCAGACTGTTGCAATAAACCTTTGCCTACAACACCTCAAAGTTTTATTCAAATTGTTTGACAGGAACAGAACAATTAACGAGTTATTACTAAGACCGCATCTGTCAATTTTTTAGAAAAATGTTTTTTTAAAACGACTGAAATTTCGTATCTAGTTTATTTAACAAACTTACCTTAAAATTCGACATAGAATCCAAAAATGTATTAATATACGGGATGTTCCATTTAAAATAAGCGACTAAGTACCGACTTCCGGTATAACCGGAAGTGGTACGAACGTGAAAATATTTTAGATGCGTTAGCCCTAACATCATTACCCTGTCACTAAATTTTCAAAATTATAGTAAGTTTGGTTTAGCAGATACTCATAGGATCCGCTCCCAAAGGCGGACCTATATATATATATATATATATATATATATATATATATATATATATATATATATATATATATATATGGTATTTAAAAAAGATGCGGCAATATTAAAGGGGGTGATTGCCCAGGTCATTTTATACAATAAAGTTCCTATAAACATAGGTCCGATCTACAGCGTGTTGAAGTTTAATTTAAAAAAACAGTCAAAATTAGATTTTTCCAAAACGGCTTGAGATATCTTAATGAAATTTTACGCGTGTCAATAGCTGTGGGAGACGCATACTTTGCAATACAACACGATGTTTCATTCGTACCATTGGCGCGCGTATTGGCACGTCACAGGCTATTTTTCAAGAAAAAAGTAGGATGCCGCTGATTTCTCTAAAAATAAGAAATATTTTTTAATTCTTTGTTCAATTGTGAAGAAAAAAGCTCTTTTGACTTTTTTTCGTACGACGTACCGTTTTTGAGTAAAAAAAAACATTTTAGTGCATGTCCATTTATTACAGAAAAAAAGTTTTAAAAATCAAGGGTTTCATTCAAGGGCAAATACAAATATTTCACCAAACCAAAAATTTTACCAACCAAAAATTACAAAAACTGTTCAAAGTGACTCGGATGCAAAAATCCAATCTTCTCCTCATTAACTGGCGAACTCTCTCAAAAACATCAGGATATGTTTTAATTGAGTTGCACCCAGCAATGATTCGATTTCTTAAGTCTTCTACGTTTTCCAATGGAGTAGCGTACACCAAGGACTTCAAAGGGGATTTAAGTCCGGGGATCGTGCAGGCCATAAGTGAGGTCCACCCCGGCCAATCCAACGATTTCCGTATGCCTGTGTTAAGAAATCACGAGCTACTTGACTAAAGTGGGCTGGTGCGCCATCGTGCATATACCACATTGCATCTCTAATTGCTAATGGTACGTCCTCCAGAAATCCAGGGAGCGTGTTTTCCAAAAAGTTGCGATACACCTCTCCGGTAAGTCTCCCGGGTAGAAAATACTGGTCCAATTAGGCAGTCACCCACAATCCCAATCCAAACGTTCAAAGAAAACTGATGTTGAAAACGATCTTCAACAATTTCATTTAGATTTTCTTCACACCATACATGCTTATCATGGAAATTCCGTATTGCATTTCTTGAAAAACTCGCTTCATCGGTGAACAGAATCAATATCAGGAGTTGAGGGATTTGAACCATTTTGTGCAAAAGCCATTGACAGAATGCAGTGCGAGGAGGAAAATCAGCAGGAAGAAGTGCTTGAACGCGTTATGGAATGGATACAACAAATTTTCCTTAAGACTGTGCCAAATAGTCCCATTACTTACATCCAAAGCGTCAGCAATTTTTGGTGTAGAAGTTCCTCGATCTTCTTCAATCATGTCCAGCACATCCTCTTCCAGCTCTACCGTTCTTGCTGTCCTTGGACTTCCTGCTCCTCCATTTCGTCTTAATGTGCCTGTTTCATAAAGACGCCGATGAATACATTCGAAAGTTTTTCTATCAGGAGCAATACGGCCCGGAAATCTTTCAGTATACAACCGCCTAGCTTCCAATGCATTCCCATAAGCAAGTCCATAAATGTAGTGCATGTCGGTCATCTCGGCATTCGTGTAGCGATTCATGATAAGGAACTTCAACAAATTCGACACATACAAAATTATTAATCACGAGACTCATTCAATATGTCAGTGATATGTCAGTGAATAATATTTTTGTACGCATGATAAATGGACATGCACTAAAATGTTTTTGTTACTCAAAAACGGTACGTCGTACGATAAAAAGTCAAGAGAGCTTTTTTTTCACAATTGAACAAAGAATTATTTTTAGCGGCATCCTACTTTTTTCTTGAAAAATAGCCTGTGACGTGCCAATACGCGCGCCAATGGTACGAATGAAACATCGTGTTGTATTGCAAAGTCTGCGTCTCCCACAGCTATTGACACGCGTAAAATTTTATTATGTTATCTCAAGCCGTTTTGGAAAAACCTAATTTTGACTGTTTTTTTAAATTAAACTTCAACACGCTGTAGATCGGTAACGAAGCGTTTGCGGACCTATCTTTGTAGGAACTTTATTGTATAAAATGACCTGGACAATCACCCCTTTAATATTGCCGCATCTTTTTAAACACCCTGTATTATATATATATATATATATATATATATATATATATATATATATATATATATATATATGTGGAAAAGTATATAATTAATTTATTTGCTTTTAAATATTTAATATTTACTTTTCGTTCGGGACTAGCTCAGTATCTCAATTTGGGGATAGAGTTCAAATACATTTAAACTTTAATTGTTGGCAACTTAAAATCATTAATAACATTTAACCTACTAAATCCTTTAAATTATTATAACTGCATTTATATAGTAAACGGGTAATTATAGAAAATTTTATTTTACGCATGGAAATGTTTACGTGCAATAAATTGTAATTTATACTAAATGGTTTCTGTGTGGAACAGACTTTAGTTGAATCTGCACAATAACGCATACGTTGCGTCCTAACTGACTTAATTGCAGCCTGTAAAAAATTTCAATAAATGATCTTCAAAATGTGAGTACAACTTTGTTTTGTTCAAAATAAAATTATAATGTTGATAATTACACCGATTCATTCACTTTACAGATATTTATAACATGTTGTCGCACAAACATTTATATATAAACAACCAAACAAAAATACAGGATAACAAAACAATAATCAATCCAATAATGGGTCACTTCTTCGAATGTGATGATGACACTGCTTTGCTGTTCCCAATGGTGCTGCTTAATTTTGCATACTTCATCCAAATCCAAATTATTGATGAACGACTCTTTCTCGTGGTAAATATCATATAACTTAATATTGCTCAAATATTTTTCGATAAGCACTTTATTTTAAATTGTGTTTTTAGATGTTGGTTTAAATATTTACAAAATTTTTCAGATTTAAAATAATGTTTTATTTGCATATAAATTTTAATTGATTGCACTTTTATTTTATATGCCGTTATGGAATTCAGTTTATATAATACTCTGCGTCATTTCCAAGAAAAATAAACATCAAATCCAAAATAATAGCATGAATTTATTAACATAAAAAAAAAAACAGATCAACCGATATTGGAACACGAATTCAAATTTGAAACAATTATATTATAATCGACACTTATAATCGGTAACCTAATTTTTAAATTTTGTTATAGGTTAAAACAATTGTTTCTGAGGTCTCGATCCTATGTTGATCGCGTTTCAAAAACCGAAAATGTAAACGAAATTTGGAACTTACATGTTACACTATTAACACTAAGACTTATTGAGAGTGAGAAATCAGAAGCAATTCCTTTTGTACTTTTCACTTGGATACCAAATTGTCAACTTTTTTTCTACATTACACACAAACAATCCAAGCATCTGATTGGTCTAAACAAAATTGTTAACCTAACTAAAATACAAAATATGCTATAACTTTTTTATAAGAAGTCGGATTTGCTTTTTGAATACAGATTTGGAATCAGGGCAAGATTCCGCATAAAGACACCCTACAAGCCCTATTTCGCTTCGAAGCTTTGCATTTTGATAATTAAAAATCTAAATTTACCCATATCTAACAAAATCTATATTCTACACCTAAACTACTTACATATTCGGAATCTACATGAAAAACTATATTAGAATACATTTATTTCAAATCATTTAACTTCATTTTATCAGAAATTCCAATTTCATATTCAAATTTTAGGTAGTTAACCCAACTTTTCTAAATTTTTTGTTCATATTACTTGTGTATTGTAAATTTCTTTATGAAAAAGAGGGAAACCAACATGTGCTATTGTAATTTATTTTAAACTTAACTTATCCTAAAAACACTAAAAATTTGCAAAATTCTTAAATATATAACTTAACCTAACTTAATGTATTTTTACTTGTAACTTGCGTTTAAAACGTCTAAATCACTTAAAATGTTAATTTATCATGTTCTTATAACTGTCTTTAACACAAATACTGTTTACTTTTAGTCCATAGTTCAGAACTTTGTCATTTCAGAAATCCATATTGTTTAACACATTTATGTAAATTTTGTATATAAAATGTAATTTTATATTAAAAATCATATTGTAGAAATGTTGTTCATGTTCTTATCAAAGTTTTTACATCACTACCACTTCTCCTGCACTTTGTCTGTGAAATATAAATATACAGTGTTCGCGCCATAACCCTTTTTAAAGTTTATATAGCTCCTGCATTGTACCTGTATCTATATATGTTCTACATTTTAGAATTAACCTACATAATGTGATTAATACCTGTAAAGTGTTTAAACTGCTCAAATATATTGATTAAACTGTAAAATTACTGAAATATGTTCATCGAAACTAATCGTACCCACAAATATCAATCGTTTTGACCTTCCTCACATACTGCTGGTATAGCTCAATTGCTTTTATGAATAAAACAAACTCGTGCACATTCCACAAAGCCTGTTTTGTTAAATCGAAACCATATTTTCCCTCTCGTCTACTAATTTTCTTATTAAAATGAACTGGATACATTCTCAAATCTAATTAAATTTGCACACTATAAAGAATATAAGCTTGATAACTCTAGTCCCTGTATTACGCTTACTTCTAAACATCTACATATATATATATATATATATATATATATATATATATATATATATATATATATATATGTTGAGATGATTTAAATTACATTCGTGTAGCTATGTAAGTCACATAGTGAATAATTTCATTAATTTGTACAAATGGTACATTTCGTTATATATAATATTAGATAAGAATGATTCATTAACATTGAGATGGATGTAAATTTAAATAATTCATAGTAAAATGTTAAAATAATTATAATCGACAACATATTAGTATAGGGTACGTTAGTTATCTTTTAGTTAGTAAGTTTATTTAAACATAATGTTCCCTAACGACATGAGGTACAGGTTGTAGATTACACAAATAATGTTAAAAACTAGATTTAGACATATATCAATGTCTCAATTCCAATGTATGCAACCAAGAATTATGAAAACGTTCGTGTTAGTGCGATAAACGTATATAAGTGCTAAAATTACATAAAAACAGAATAAATACATTGGTGATTAACTATAAAACATAAACAAGACAGCAGTTCTGGAATTATTGTGATTAATCAACATTTACAGACCTTAAATTATTGATTTGCAACAATTCGACACAAGTCTCAGAAGAACTTATAAACCTATAAAAGAGTGAGAATAAATTAAATTGAGACATAAACATTAAGAATATACACTTTCACAAACATTTAAAGTGTAAAATTATACATTAAAAATTATAATATTAATTTGAGGTTATGTTATTTCCTCACACAAAAATGATGTAAAAGTTGTTATAGATTGAGACAATTTGTTCAAAATAAATTATAAGAGGTAAAAATAGTAAAGTAGCCTCAATTTCAAGTCACAATTCACTATATTTGTGACTATTTTGCCAAATTTAGTTTCTAAGGGTGTTTGAAAATTTCAAATAATTTTCCTTTCAAATTGGCCCTAGGCATGTAAAAGGTGAATATTTATGTGTAGTAGAATCCCATATTCATGTGGAAATTAATTCCAGGCCTCTAAAGTACATAAAATTAGCTTAAAATCAATAATTCAATGTAAAAATCAACATGGTTAATAATTGAAGGAATTGGCTCGTATTTGGATTTAATTTTTAGGAAAAATTATGAGGATTCCGAATATGTTGTTAGTTTTAAGATAGGTTTAAGGGGGCAAAAGTTATGAGCTTTTGTAATTAAATTGTAATTTAAGAAATGCTTTAGCCAATCAGAATTGAGGAGACATTGGATGTAACTGTTTATATAACAATCGAAGATTTTGGTTTCTACGCTTTCCATATAAATAGAAGTGCTGAAAGATTAGTAGCTCTTTCTCAGTTTTTCTCTGTTACAACAGCTTGCTAAAGCAAGATGTTGCCAAATTTTTCTTGAAATTATTTTAAACAAAATAACGTCACTTTCGATAAAAATAAAGTGCGGTTTTAGTATCGGCAGTGTTGAAAACAAGTGATAGTCATTTGTCGGTAAATAATAAATTAAGGTTAGTTTACCTTTTTAAAATAAAAATCGGTTGTTATCGATAGCGAGTGAAAATATTTCCGCAGATTCGACATTGTTTTTAAAATTTGTTTACGTTTGTTATGGATATTTAATTGTGTTTTCTTCGTGTTATTATCATTATACATTTTATTTATTGGAAGCGTGTTTAATTTAAAATAACCTTGAAACTATCCATGCATTTCAAAAATTATTTTGAAATAAAAATAATAAGTGTGATGATGCTGAAAATAAAGATTCATCAATATGAAGAAACATTAGCGAAACTTACGTAAACGTATAAGCAGTTAAAATAGAAGCAAATTTGGATGCCAAGAAGCCGAGTTGGATTACGAAGGAGCTGTTTTCTACGATCAACTTCATCATCAGTCAAGAAGATAAGGAGGACATTTATGTGAGTGTTATGACTTTGTACTTTATTGTTGACATTGATATTTTCATTGTTGTGTTCATGATTTCCATATTTTGTAATAAACATGATGTGCGACAACGTGTATGCATGTCCAAAGGGAACATTAATTGAGCTAAAATTAAATGATTATTAGAATATTGAATAAATTCAAACATATTTATACTTACATGTATGGCGTATTTCTTTTTGCTTGTAATCAAAAGTCACATGTTTGCGTATTCACAGCGCATGCCCAAATATACATTTGAAGAATTTTTGTTATGTACAGGGTGTGGCACATATATTGATGCAAATTAAAATTATAATTCAATTTCTTTGAATAACTTAGATATAATAAAATATAAATGGGCGATAACTCAATGTGTATTAATCACATTAGCTATAATTATAATATTCAAAATCATTGCATGAATCAACAAAATAATAATTTACTTTGTCATATAAATTTAAAGTCTCTTCTAAATTTTGAACCCTATCCCCTTTGATGAGTCTTTACATGCGTGTTTTAAAAGTTAGTTGGGCAAAATAAATATTAATAAATACAAATATAATAAATATAAATATAATAATAATAATAAAAATTAAATATATAATAGTTTTAAAGTAAAGTAGATATCAGTTCAATATATATATATATATATATATATATATATATATAGTTGACATTTGATTCAACCGTTTTCGCGCAATTCCCATTTAAAAATTAGAGGTTTTTCCGAGTCGCAGTTACCATAAAAATAGATTACCCGTCCATCAATCATCGCTAGAAAATGAAATAATTATTACTTCTAAACTTATTGAAGATAATAACGATAATATTAATAAAAATAGTAAATAATAGTAATAAAAATACAGTATTATTTTTAATATATTATTTTTCTTTGAAATAGTGAATCAGTTGCATTTTAAACAAAGCAAATCAAAACGAAAAATTATTATTTTTTATATTTACAAACGCTGAATATGCCCGCCGTTATTTTGAACACACTTCCTGTAAATCTCATTTAAATTTAATAAAGTATTGACGATAAATTCAGGATGTTGATTTAAATCGTTAATCTCTCAATTCCTCCAAATTATCGGTTCTCTCTTTATAAACTTCGTTTTTTAGATAACCCCACAGAAAGTTATCCAAAGGAGTTAGATCTGGACTATTTGGTGGCCAGTTTATCGTCCCATGTGTTCCAATCCACTCGTTAAAAAATCTCTTACTTGGAAAACGTTATCTGGCGGTGCTCCATCCTGATACCATATAATTTAATGTGTTCCCTAACAGGGGCTCTTTCTAACAATACTTCAATTTCATTGTTTAGAAATTCTAGATATCTATTCCCTGTCAACGAGCCCTCACATATAATTGGTCCAATCACGCAGTTCCTAACAATGCCACACCAAACATTCAGTGACCTACGGCCCTGCGTCTTTATTTCAACATATGCGCGAGGGTTCACGGCTGCCCACATATGAGTGTTCTTGCGGTTGTACATTCCTGCGGTGGCGAACGTAGCCTCATCAGTCCACAATATCTTATTATAAAATCATTGTCAACTTGTTTCCTAAGTAACACATCATTACAGTAAGGTAGTCTTCTAATTTTCTGATTATCTGTTAATTTTTGGACGGGCAATATTTTATAAGGGTGGTATCCATATTTATGTAAAACTGTTCTTATTTTTTGGTTGATTTCCCAAAGTATTTACTAGCATCTGCCGCAGATAAATATCGATTTTCTTTAAATATAATAGCATACTGACTTATAAACAAAAATACCTTTAAAATACAATAAAATCGATAGTTCTTCATCCTCATTGGCCACAACAATGCGCTTTTTTCTTTGCAAGTTTTTACGTTCCCTAATAGCTCGTTCTGTAAAATAAAAAGTAGACCTGGCAGAAAATGGCATCAAGGGATGAAGGCGCCGATATTCTGCTTGCGCATGTGCGACAATATTATTGTTTTTGTAAAATATACGAATTATTTCTAACTTTTCTTCTTCTGTATATCCCATTTTACGAATGACATGAACAAAATGTGACAGCCAATACAATAATTCCATCATTTGTTTTTTTTTGTTTGTCGATACATGGTACTGCGACTTGGAAAAACTTCAAAATTCTAATTTTTATATGCGAATTGCGCGGAAACGGCTGAATCAAATGTCAACTATATATATATATATATATATATATATATATATATATATATTTGAAATCAGAAAAATTTCTAAAAAAATGCAGGGTGTTGTATTTGAAAAAACATAAGTTTGGTCTGCCACGATTTTCTGGGCCACCCTGTATAATATTTGGTAGACTTTTCTGTCGATTTAGATAAATCCCTACAACCTTTGTATTTAAAGTTATCTATCATAGTAGAGATAGTAGACGCTGTCTAAATATATGGGCCGACCCCGTACATTATGTTTATTTAGGATATTGGACTTGTGTTATTTTTGGATTGTGAACCTATGGTTACACAGCGTTGAAGAACAAACAAATTTCGTATTTATTGTTTAATTTGCTCATTAAATTACGGTAATTACATCGAGTTTGGATTGAATGAAGTAAACACAATTCGATTTCAAACCATTATGTACACAGTTAAAACGTTCTTATTATTATTAATATATTACTATATTTTTTTGTTTGGTGAGGTGAAAGTATTTTACACATTGAGATTTTGGATTAGCGTAACTTGACTAGAGATTTTGTTTGTTTATCAAAGAAGTGATTGATTCTTGCGGCACGCTATTATTTTATTTAAGCGTACAAATATTGGTTTTGAAGCCTTTCAGGTTGACGAAAGATCTACTGTTCCTGGAGCCGCCTGTGGAGATTACGAATAGGTAAGTAAGTTATTTGGGTATTTTGAGCGAGCTGTGAACTATCGTAATTAGGCATATCATCCCCTATTGTGATATTTCAAATATCCTGGCGCCCATTTTCGGTTTTATGACGATTTCAACCCCTATTTTGACTTATGTAGGGTATAATATCCTTCGGTGTCCAACATTAATTAACATCTTACTCACACCCGACCGCTGGCTAGTCGTACAAAGTCAAGTTTATCTGTTATCTCGTTTTACTGCCAGTTTTTACCGTAACAAACAGGTTCCATATAATTCATATATGCATGCATGTTTTCCAGTAACGTGGATGAAATTGAACAATCAAACAATAATCGACCTACAAACATTATTGAAAGACATGAAACTGGAAAACTGATTCAAAGTCTAAGCGAAAAATGTGAAACCACTTGTAGGAATCAACAAATTCCTCTTATAGAATTACTTCCACATGAGTCAGAAGTAAAGGTACTTAATATAATTGAAATTGAGTAGGTATACGATTATTTATCACAGGTTTATACTTTCAGCTTCTTTTTTGATTCAACAAATGGAGACATCGGATAATTTAGAAATTAATATGATCAAGCAGAAAATCTAAACATAAATACTCAAGCCATAAATGAAACTGAATATTTTACTGTCTTCCAAACTGATATGCCTGGGATAACAAAACCTGTAAATCAAAACATAATATGACACCACAACCTGGTTCCTCGTCTAAGTTTGTTCTTGTGAATCTGACGCCGATCCGTACTGCTGTTCAGGAGTTTCTTATAACTCATCAGATAAGCCTAGTGAGTCAGATACTAATGAAGATGTATCAAAATATGAAACTAGCGATGATGAATCAGAATCTGAAAAATCGGCTAATGTATCACAAAAGCGCCGAGCAAAATAGGGAAACAAGAAGGTATGGAAAAGATCAATAGTAAAAGAGTTACGTCTTACTGGTACAAAATCGTTTTGGAAAATAAGTTTCAGAAAAAAGTCATAGCAAGTTTATTGTAAAAAATGCAGATATAAATTCCATAACCAATTTTTCGATGCACAGCGGCTAAATGTGCGGGAAACATAAAACAAAGTTCGTTAATACAAACTGTGACGTGTCTAGAAGGAAGAAAGTGCTAAAAGAAACAATAAAATGTTTTCGCTCAACTTTTGCTGTTTCTCGAAAAGTAATTGAAAATTGATGCAAGCATGGCAGGCACAGGTATTTTTGTAGGTCATGATAAGAGATTGGATACTAGGCCAGATGATGCAACATTAGAGGAAGACAAGCGGTATGTTATAGATCATATTAAATCGTTTCCACGAATAGTCTCATTATTGCAAACGTGATTCTGTAAGGAATTATTTATGTCCAGACCAGTCTCTCAATTTGTATATTAAAGAATTTTCCATGGATTACCTTTTAGGTCCCAAATAAAGACCAGTGTTTCGTGTACAATGCTTTTAGAATATGCAAGTCATAAGAGGCAAGAAAAACAGTGCATGGACATGAAAGAAGAAGCCATCAGCCGAAAATGGAAAACGTGTAGAGCTATTACTTTCGATCTTCAAGCTGTTTTGCCAGTTCCGTATGCAGGTGACTGTCAGATATGTATAAGTGTCATTTAACACACTTACAATTTCACAATCTAAGATGGATTGACCAGAGATGGTTTTTGCTATGTCTGGGTGGAAACTCAGGGCGGTAAAGGTAGTTCGGAAATTGGATCATGCCTGCTGAAATATTTACTAAACCTATCCAAAACTGTAAATCACGTACCGTCGTTCTCAGATACGTGTGGTGGACAAAACAGAAATAAATTTATAGCTACAGAAATGCTTTATGCGGTAAATAAAATAGATCATCTTCACACGAGTGATTTGAAGTTCATGGAATCGGGCCATTCCTATCTTTAAGCTGATTCGATGCATTTAACAATCGAGAGGGCTCGAAGATGTAATAAAAAACCGCTGCAAATTGTATCAATACTTCCACATCGGTTTTTTGTAAATAACTCGAAAACGATTAATTTCACAAAAAAGTTACAAGAATGCTTTTCGATCAGAAATTTTATTTTCCATACCAAATAAATTGTGTGGACGGGTTCCAAAATCTAGTTTTTTGGAAATATTTCGAAAATGACAAAATTTCCGAAAAAATTGTAAAGGCACATGTGAGAAATTTTATTTCCTATTTAATGGTATTATCACATTTTGAATATGTTAAGTAGTTCCGGAGACGGTGTTTTGCTAATAACTTGTAAACCGTTTGTTGTACAGAAAAATTATAGGAACAATATACAGGGTGTTTCTGAAATAGGGTTCCGAATTTCTACTGCATGTAGAACTCATTAAAATAAGACAAAATGTTCCTATAAACTTGTGCCCTAAAACGCACCCTTAAAAAGTTACAGGCCCTTGAAAGGGTTCGAATTAAACTGATTTTATCCAGTTATTTCAAAAACGATAAAAGATAAAGAGACGAAAACTTGAGTAAAGTGGATTTCATTATCATATGCGTCCTTTTCAGGATGAATATAAGTCTAAAAAATTTGTACGACCATTTTGCATTTTTGACAAATTCATAAATTTTGGACAGTTTTACGATAAAATGTCGTCTTCCGCAAATCGATATCGGCAACTTTTGTAAATAGTTTAAATTATCATTATTTGATAAAATTACTGTTATTCACTGAATCAATTCAGAAATGTTCCTATTATGCAAAGACGAATTTTTACATAAAACTGTCCAAAATTTATGAATTTGTTAAAATTGCGAAAAGGTCGTACAATTTTTGGACTTGATATTCCATTCGAAAGGATGTCCTATGTATATCATTATAACATAAAATGTCCAAAATTATAATTACTGTTAAAAATTGATAGGTCTCAAAATTTAGACTTTTCATCCCCTGAAAAGACCTATGATCGTAACGTTTGTGAAATAATTCGATCTTTATCTTACTTATGCGTTTTGAAAAATGCTTAGTAATAGCGATACATTTTGTCTTATTTAATGAGTTCTCATGCAAATTCAGAACTATTTCAGAAACACTGTATACCATCTGCTGCACAACCCGCACCGACGTGTGCAAACGCAACTGCAAACGCAAACACAAACGTAACGCAAACGCATACGCATAAGCAAATGCAAACGCAAACGCAAACGCAAACGCAAACGCAAACGCAAACTCAACTGCAAACGCAAACACAAACGTAACGCAAACTTGGTATGTATACATAATAGGTCATGATTTATCTGTTAAAACTATTTTCAAAAGTGCAACGTTGTCACTTTTACCAGAAACACAATGCAACTTTGAAAATTCAAACTGAATACCCTGTATGTTATTGCATTTTCGGATTCTGCATAAAATTCTAAGCAACTTTTGTTAATATTTCCCTATACCCATCTCTAAGCGTTACATAAATGACCTCTAAAATAAAATAATATTCTGACCAACCGCACACTTAAAAATAAAAATCGACTGGTTTCGGAATTTTTTTCTGATTTTATTTGGTTTGAAAGTTCTGTCATAATAATCTTTGGAAAAAACTGATTCACTTCATATGTCGAGCAGCTTAGTATCAAGAATACAGTAAGCACATTAAAAATGATAGCGAAAAGAAATATCAATTATGATTGGATGTGGAGATAAAACCGGAACGCAACTACAAGTATGTAACTTATCTAATACAAAATATCCTAACAAACCTATCAGACAATCGACGATTAGTAAAATTGAAAAAAAAATAGGGAAACCGATTACGTTAAACACGTTGCAAACACTGGTCATTCACAAATAAACGAAATTGTAAAAATAAAATTAATTCACACAGGTAAGTAAGTATCTACTATTAACACAAAACAGAGAAAAAATTGTTTAACATTGTAGAATTGTTTGTAACTCAATTTAAATGTTCAAATTACCACCCTCCTACTTCTTGACAGTAATTGAACCGATGACCACAAGCTTCTTGAACATTGTGGATCATTTGTGGACTAATCTAACGCATTTCTAATCTAATTCTATTTTTCAAATCTTCCAAATTTCGTGGTTTCTCGACGTATACTTTAGATTTTAAATGGCCCCATAGAAAAAAATCAAGAGGTGTAAGATCTGGAGATCTTGGGGGCCACTCTATAGATCCTCGTCTACCAATCCATCTACCAGGAAAAGTTATGTTTAAAAAATCGCGAACAGGACGTGTATAATGAGGAGGTGCACCATCTTGCTGAAACCATATATTATCATTTGGTAAATCAGGATCATTTTCATTTGGGAAAATTACTGCAATGGCAGGTATAAGTTCATATTGTAAGAAGTCCAGATATCGTTGCCCTGTAAGAGTTTCATCGAAGAAAAAAGAACCAATGATTCTGTTCTCTACTCTCCCCGCCCAGACATTCACTTTTTGAGGATACTGAGTGTGTAACTCATTCATCCAGTGAGCATTCTCTTTACTCCAATATCTACAGTTTTGTCGATTCACTGTACCATTTAAGGAAAATGTAGCTTCATCCGAAAAAAGAATTAGACGAAGGAATCCTGGGTTGCGGTTACATAAGTCTTGCATGACTTCACAAAACTGAATTCGGCGATCCGGATCATCTTCATTGAGTTCCTGCACATTCTGAATTTTATACGGATGGTATTTCTCCTTTTTAAGTACACGTCACACCGACCTCTGTGAAATGCCTTCATCAGCTGGAATTGCTCTGGAACTACTATGAGGATTTTCTACCAAACTCAACAACACATCAAATTTTACATTTTCGTTCATTTTTGGACGAACGGCATTTGCAATGTGTTTAACGTGACCAGTTTCCCTAAATTTTCTCTCAATTTTACTAACTGTTGATTTTCCGGTAGGTGTATCAGGATATTTTGTATTAAACAAGTTACATACTTGTAGTTGCGTTCTGATTTATCTCCACATCCAATCATAATTAATACTTCAATTCGTTGTGTTTCACTTAATGGTGCCATTTTTATTAATTAATTATCAGTTATTCACTTAGTACAAATACCTACAATGTAATACCATTAAGTACTGAAGTAAGTAGTAAGTGTCCCAAATTTGACTCGTGCCAACTCGATATCTAAAAAATCTATTCTTTTTGGTACTTTCTTTTTGTTGTCAGTTTTAAACTGAATTATTTCTGTATTCTTAATACTAAACTGCTCGACATATGAAGTGAATCAGTTTTTTTCCAAAGATTATTATGATAGAACTTTCCAACCAAAAAAATCAGAAAAAAATTCCGAAACCAGTCGATTTTTATTTTTAAGTGTGCGCTGGTCAGATTATTATTTTATTTTAGAGGTCATTTATGTAACGCTTAGAGACGGGTATAGGGAAATATTAACAAAACTTGCTTAGAATTTTATGCAGAATCCGAAAATGCAATAACATACAGGGTATTCAATTTGAATTTTCAAAGTTGCCTTGGGTTTCTGGTAGAAGTGGCAACGTTGCACCTTTGAAAATAGTTTTAAAAGATAGATCATGACCTATTATGTCTACATACCAAATTTGGAATAGTTGTCTTTTTTAGTTCGCTTGTATTTTTATAGAACAATAATTTTGAATCACCCTGTATACGTAACGCAAATACTCAAAACTATTGCTACGACTGATTAGATAATTAAAAGATCTCTCAAAAGTTCCATTGCAACACCTCCCCTTTCCATTAAAGAAAATCATCAATGACGTCATCACGCTTACATAGGTAACCTCAAAATAAACTAATAAACTGAACAACCGCGTTTAAAATAAAATCGACAGGTATCGATTTTCTCTGAAGTTGATTTAAAATTATTAAATTTATTCCATAATGTGTGTGTGTGTTTGTGTTGTTGTGTGTGTGTTTGTGTGTGTGTGTGTGTGTTGTTTGTGTGTGTGTGTGTGTGTGTGTGTGTGTGTGTGTGTGTGTGTGTGTGTGTGTGTGTTTTATTTGGTTTTTTTGGTTTTGTGTGTGTGTGTGTGTGTGTGTGTGTTGTGTGTGTGTGTGTGTGTGTGTGTGTTTTTGTGTTTGTTGTGTGTGTGTGTTGTGTGTGTGTGTGTGTGTGTATATGTGTGTGTTATATATGTATATGTGTATATGTATATTGATGTGTTGTTATATATATATATATATGTGTGTATATATATATATATGTATATGTGTTGTGTTATGTATGTATGTGTGTGTATATATATATGTTATGATTATAGTTATATATATGTATATATATATATATTATGTATATAGTTATAAAAATAATTATATATTTATATATATATATATATATATATATATATATATTAAATATATTATATGTATATATATGTGTATATATATATAGTGTTATGTGTGTATATTATTTATTATATATTATATAGTTTATTTTTGTAAGTTAGTATGTGTTGTGATATTAAATATAATTGTTTAGTTTTATGTGATTGTTAATATTTATTTTTTATTATATATTTATATTATGATATTTTATATATATATATATTTAGTTATATAGTAATTATATGTATATATTTTAAAATATTTATATATATATAATATTATATTATTATGTATAATTATATATATTGTGATATTAATATTTGTTATATAATATTATATTATATATGTATTTTTATATTGTAAAATATATTAATAATTATATATATAATAATATATATATATTAATAAATTATATGATATTTATATTTTATATTATTTTTAAGATGTGAATGTGTTTTTATGTTGTTATATTGTGTGAATATATGTGATGTTGTTTGTTTTTGTGTTGTGTTATATTTGTTTTTAAGTTTTTTGTTTTTTTGTTTGTTTATTTGTTTTTTTTTTTTTTTTTTATTTTTATTTTATATATATATATATATATATATATATATATATATATATATATATATATTTATATATATATATATATATATAATATATATATATATATATATATATATATATATATATTCTGAAGATTTGATTAGTTGAAATGTCGAATCAACTTGTTTAATGATATTCTTCCAAATTTGTGGCATTCTAGAAGTGTCATCTTGTTTATTGAGGGCGTTTGTTCTTCTTTCATTAGGAATTTTGTCTTTTTGGCTTCTTAAAACTTGGGACAAAGTTGAATGTGGTTTGAATACCTGTCTGAAGCCGTTTTTGGGAAATTTCTTTGCTATTCTGTCTGTAATTCCTTTTATATAAGGTAGAATAATAGGAATCTTGCGTTCATTGTTTGACAAGTTATTATTTCTTGGTCTTCTTACTTCGTTGGTAATTTTCAATATTTCTTGATCTTTGTATCCATTTTGAACTAGTATTTTATTAATACTCTTCATCTCTCCCGTTTTAGAATTTTGGTTAGATACGTGGTAAGAGCGGTATATCAAGGATTTCATAACGCTACGTAATTGACCAGGATGGTGATGCGAGAGAGAGTTCAAGTATCTATTCGTATGAGTTGGTTTTCGATAAACTTTGTGTGTAAATTTACCATTAGGAAGTCTTGTTATCAGGGTGTCCAAAAAAAGGGAGTGAATTATTTTCTTATATATATATATATATATATATATATATATATATATCTCAAACCAAATGACGTATCTTTTCTTTAAAGTGCATTTAGTTTAGAGATGAAAATTTAGTCAGGAAACTGTGTTTCACAAAAATTACTAGCTGGTATCAAAGTTTTTTTGATATATACTTTTTTTAAATACTACAAATAGAAAATGAAATCATTTTAAATAAGTAATAATCCTGTATAAATGATAAACATTTTTAAAATCATCCAAAAATAAAATTTTTTGGTTTAAAAAATATGACGTATTTGAAGACGAAACCTCTACGATAGGTAAGTTCACTGGAAGGAAAAGAGCTTTCGTTAGAAACATTTTTAATTAGAAATATCCACGGTTCGAGTGCAAAAATGTACGAAACGCAACTTGGTTATATTATCATAACCAAAATTACTGATTTCGAACGCATTCAAGAATTCAAGAATAGTTAGTTCGCGCTCGCAAGAAGACAGAATGGAACCACACCACAACTTGCATTTATTGAGAAAAAGCGGTTTAAACTTACACAGTACCTATAACGGGAATTTATCAGTCAATACCTCGTAAGTCCAAAATATCATATTTTCATGTTTCGGTGAATTGAAATTCTGTAGAACTATGGGCGGTATCTGTTAGAATGTTGTAGAACGACAAATAATCCGGTACCGGTAAACGGCACCAAACGAATAGCACGTAAATCAAAATTCGAAAAATATCCTTCAATACCTAGTAAATCAGGAACGACTAAGGATAGGAACTCGCTCCTTGATCTGCGCAAAATTTTCGGTATGTATGCAGGGTGGGCCACCACCAACGGGACGGTCTTTTGTATCTAGGCAATACGTTTTTTTAAATTTGTTTTTCAGGTGGGTTGTGTATATCAATAGCGGCCACATTTTAAAGTTATTTTCGTACATACTGGGTGTTCCATAAAAGCGTGGCTTATCAAACTTATATTTTTTTAATGGAACACCCTGTATTTTCGTTCAATTTTGGATAGTACTGTAAAAATAAGGTGCACTTTAATAAATGATCCCTATAGGTAAATATTACAGTTTTCGAGATATTTTGAATTTTATGGAAATAATAGGTTTTCGAAAAAAAAATCATACTGACCGAATCAATTAAATTAAAATGACAAAATTCTGGTTGTAAGTATTAAAGTTGTTACCCTTTGAATCGCTATGTCAAATGATTCTTAATTCCGTACAGGGTGTTAAAAATTTTCAGCTGTAAAATAATTACATCCAAATCACATTATCTTGGTCATTTTAAATGTAACACCCTGTATTTTATTAATCTACATTATTGAAAAAAACATTCTCTATCATTTGGTATATGGGTTTCCTATACCTAAATATTACCGTTTTTTGTTATTCAACATTTTCTTCAGTTTAATGTAAAATCCCGTATAATACAACAAAAATTTAAAATTTAATCTAGCAGGTTGCTTTCTGTCATTTCTTAAATTTAATGTTAATTCCTTATAACAAAAAATTTAAACTAATCTAGTAGGTTGCTCTCTTTGTGGACAATACAATTAAAAGTTGTTTTTTTAAAGTCTCTAACTTATTGTACACAATAATTTATTTATTGTTAAATTGTAAAAATAATAGTTTAAAATGAAATACGGATTACAAGAAAGAATTGATATGGTACTGTGCATTGGGGAATGTTTACAAATTGTTTTCTGGCTTCTAGCATGTATGCTCAAAAGTAGACCGACCGAGAACATCCAAGAAAAGAAATTTTTGAAAAGTTGTTGAATAGATTTCGTGCTACTGGGTCAGTTGCATATCAGAAGGTGAATAAAACAAAACAAGTTACAGGGAGTAATGAAAATGAGTTTGATGTTGTACTCTCTGTTACTGATGACCCTCATACAAGTACTAGAAAAATTTCGAATGAAACGGGTATCAGTGGAACAAGTGTCCGTAGGATACTTAAAAAAAATGAATATTATCATATCATATTCAGTTACATCAACATTTGTCTGAAAGGGACTATAATCTGCGTTTAAACTTTTGCTTATAGGTTTTGGATAAGGCTGGCAGAGATCCTGATTTTTTTTAAATTCGTGGAATTTACAGATGAATGCACTATTCGGAGTGATAGTATGGTAAATAGGCGTAATTACCACTATTACGATACTGGAAACAGACATCTATTTCGTACTGTTGATCGCCAACACCGATGGACTGTAAAAGTTTGGGCAGGAATATTATGCGATTATGTGATCGGACCATATTTCTTTGATGGCCACCTACATGGAAGAAAATTTTTGAATTTATTAAAACGTGATTTTCGGATACTCCATGAGCATATTCCATTAAATATACGTTAAATATATGTTGCCCGACCTGTCGGAGAGTATCTGTACAAAAAATTTAGAAATAGGTGGATAGGCAGGGATGGGCCTTGTAAATAGCCACCTAGGTCTCCAGATGTTACTCCAATGGATTTAAGTATATGGGGGATTGTACAACATAATAAATCAATCTAATGCATTCAAAACTATAACGCCGGAAATGTTAAATAAAATAAGATCTTTTGAAAATAGAATTAATTGTTGTGTTCAGACAGATGGCAGATATTTTGAGCACATGTTAGAGTAAAATTAATTTTTTCCTAGCGTCATGTTCGTTTTTATATTATAATTATTACTTCTCTAATTAAAAAAATATTTTGCCATTTTTACGTTTTTAGTTAATAAATTTTAATTTACTTGAGTGTTAACAATAAAAATGATAATAATTATTCGAATATTTCTTTTATCTCATAAATAAATACATTAAATTTAAGAAAATGTTGAATAACATAAAAACTGTAATATTTAGGTATAGTAAATCCTATACCAAATGATAATGTTTTTTTAAATAATGTAGAGTAATGAAATACAGGGTGTTACATTTAAAATTACCAAGATAATGTGATTTGAATGTAATTATTTTACAACTGAAAATTTTGAACACCCTGTAAGGAATTAAGATTCATTTGCTATAGCGATTCAAAGGGTAACAACTTTAATATTTACAACTAGAATGTTGTTATTCTAATTTAATTGATTCGGTCAGTATGATTTTTTTTCGAAAATCTATTATTTTCATAAAATTCAAAATACCTCGAAAACTGTAATATTTACCTATAGGGATCATTTATTAAAATGCACCTTATTTTTACAATACTATCCAAAATTTAACGAAAATACAGGGTGTTCCATTAAAAAAACATAAGTTTAATAAGCCACGCTTTAATGGAACACCCAGTATGTACGAAAATAACTTTAAAACATCGCCACTATTGATATACATAACCCCCGTGAAAAATAAATTTGAAAAAACGTATTACCTAGATACAAGGACTGTCCCGTTGGTGGTGGCCCACCCTATATATATATATATATATATATATATATATATATATATATATATATATATATATAGATTAAAAAAATAGATTAGATAAAAAAACTACTCTAACCTAAATAAAATAAAGTGTATAATTATCGAGATATTAACCATTAGAGACGTAAAAACACAGTAATTATAACTTATTTTTCTGCCTATCTACAGTACATTTGGTAGAAAAAAACAAAACCATGTTTTATTGTTATTTTATTATTCTGGATTCCTATCAAGAGTGCACAGTTTTAATGTCAAAATAATGAATTGTAAACAGAGCAATCCTGACCTACTATCAAATGTACTATGGATAGGCAAAAAAGTTAAAATTACTGTGTTTTTACCTATTTAATGGTTAATATCTCGATTATTATCCACTTTATGGGTTCTTAACAAGAGGACATATTTTATGTGCAGGACATTGGAAAATATGAGTTTATAGTTGAAATTGATATTTGCACAGTGGCGTAATACAGAATATTAAAAAATTTAGAGCCATTAACAATTTAATAATTTTCAACTTTTACACCCTGTAATTTCTCAATTATCAACATTTTATTAAAGTCATATTTAATAAATCGTCATAAGTCACTTAAGTGTGCAACATATGGGAATTTTTTTTATTAATCGCTCGTCCAAAATACAGGTATTGCCAAAAGTTGGTGCATGATTGATAACTATTTTAGGTGCACGTAGAATGGTTCCAAGTCAAACGGTATACACGGTAGGTCAAAAAATATGAAAATTGCACAAGAGTAAAGTACCCTTACTTCAAAAAATTCGGCAAAATGTAATAAAGAAATGTTATTTAGAATTAAAAGTTATGCCCGAATACTAAAGCGTGGTCCTCTAAGTAATTTTTAATTTTTGTTTTTTGAAAAAGGTTAGTAATTTGGCTATTTTTTTTGCATTTTACCAAAACATGTTGATAACTTAATCAAAATGAAATCAATCTGGCACAATTTTATTAAAACTCGAGCCTATATGGAAAATTAAATTAGATTTTTGATATTTTAGGCAATCACTAACTTCATGTTTGTTGCAACGATATTAAACATAAGTTTAAAATTTCGAAAAAAAAATCTTAACATGGTAAAAAATCAGTAATCATAATACGCATATTCAAAAACTCTAATCCAAAGTGCAAAACCTTTATTTTAAATGATTTACAAAATCAAAATAAACGAACAAAAATTATTAAGAAAAAAAATTAAATAATATGTACCCAACAACACAACTATCGACGAGTCTCCGTATGCCCACCTTGTCGTTCAATACATCTAATTGTCCGATCATAAAGTTCATTTAGGGTAGATCGCAATACTCTTTCCGGAATATTTTCGCAATGAAATCGGATAGAGTTTTCCAACTCCTCGAGATTATTAAATGGTCGATCTTTATAAACTTTTTGTTTTAAATTTCCCCATAAAAAAAAGTCTAGTGGGGTAAGATCTGGCGAACGAGGAGGCCAACGTGGATCGGTATTTCGCTCTAACCATTTGTCACAAAATTCTTCATTTAACCAATCAGAAACCATTCTAGCCGAATGCGCGGGACATCCATCATGTACAAACCAAAGTTTACGTCGTTCCTCTAAGCTCATGTTATCAAAAAAGTCCGTTAGTTTTGTAAAAATTGTAAGTAGGTATCCACCGTAAGGTTTTGACGAAAAAAATGGTCCTATTAACTTTTCGTTGATAATACCTTTGTTTTTTGATAATATTGGTTCCTACTGTCAATGACAAAATTTGGATTCTCATCCGACCACCACCTACAATTTTGGGACGAGACAACGCCATTTGTGGTAAATGTGGATTTATCCCCAAAAAGAATGTGTTTGTGGAAGTTAGGTTCTTCTTCTATTTTTCCTTGAATCCACATGGAGAAGTCAAAACGCAAGTCATAGTCCCGCTCTTGAAATGTGCAAATAAACATTGGCTTATAGGCATGGAACTTGTTATTTTTTTAAATATTCTTGACACTGGTTCTTTTTACGCCCGTATATTTATAAATTTCATTAGTGGATTTTCTAGGGTTCTCAACAACTGCATGAAGAACTTGTAACTGATTTTCTTCATTACAAACTGTTTTGGTGCGTTGTTTCTTGTAATTATAATTTAAAGACCCTGTCTGTTTAAATTTCATTAAAATTCTGCTTACTGTGGAATAATGGATTGGATTATTATCAGGACGCCTTTGGTTGAAAATGTCTGCTGCTTCACGCACTGATTTGTAGTTATCTCCACATATTAAAACTAATTCTGCTTTTTCCGTTAACGTTAACTGTCTTGGCGGAGGCATATTTTGAAATCAAATAAACTTAATAATCAAATAATAATGGACACTGAATGTCATTAAAATGTCAAAATGTTTACTAAAATCATTTGTTTTAAAATAATCATGGATATTGTCGATCAATTTAGTAGAATCAAATCTCATCCATTAATTTGTATGGTGTTTATAATAAACATTTAAAATAAAGCTTTTCCACTTTGGATTAGAGTTTTTGAATATGCGTATTATGATTACTGATTTTTTACCATGTTAAGCTTTTTTTTTCGAAATTTTAAACTTATGTTTAATATCGTTGCAACAAACATGAAGTTAGTGATTGCCTAAAATATTAAAAATCTAATTTAATTTTTCAAATAGGCTCGAGTTTTCCTAAAATTGTGCCAGATTGATTTCATTTTGATTAAGTTATCAACATGTTTTGGTAAAATGCAAAAAAATAGCCAAATTACTAACCTTTTTCAAAATAAATAAAAAATTACTTAGAGGACCACGCTTTGGTATTCGGGCATAACTTTTAATTCTAAATAACATTTCTTTATTACATTTTGCCGAATTTTTTGAAATAAGGGTACTTCACTCTTTTGCAATTTTTATATTTTTTGACCTACCGTGTATACCGTTTGACTTGGAACCATTCTACGTGCACCTAAAATGGTTATCAAACATGCACCAACTTTTGGCAATACATGTATTTTGGACGAGCGATTAATAAAAAAAATTCCCATATGTTGCACACTTAAGTGACCACACAGTACATATATAGGGTAAGTTTTTAGTGCGGATTTCCTCTGTAGCGCCTTATCTACTTTTCAGAGACAAATGTGTGTTATCCCAGGTTGTTGGTATCCTTTTTTTGGAGTTTTTTTGAAAATATCGGTGAATGTACAGTGTGTTCCATATCTCATGGAGAGCGACTAACTATCTTATTTTGAATGGAACACCCTATATATTTTTTGAAAATCGAAAAGAGCGCAAAATTTTGAATTAAAGGCATGTGTCGCACCCTATGCTAAACCCTAATGTATCGGAGATATTTAACATAATAAGAGAAAAATTACCGATTCAAAGGATTAAAAGGAACCTTGTAGCTTTTTCATATGGTATATCTGAATTTAATTTTTACACAGCGTAAGAGCATAGAGTGGTCTAACTTCTGCAGTTAAAATAGAATGGAAAATAATATACCAAGTGTTACATTTTCCATGCCACATTTTTTCTCTTACACGGAGTTGTGTAGCATACGAACGAGAAACTCTCAACTATCCTTAATATGTATGTGAAGTACATACAGAATCGCTACGGTTACAATTGTATTATTGTGTTTGATGGCCACCAAGAGGATGCAGAAAAAAGTATAAAATCACGTACCCAATTGTCAGTGTCAGTTTTGTTTGATGAGACAATGACGGTGACTATGCCGAAATAAAGGTTTCTGTCAAATGAACAGAATAAAAAAATGATATCAGTGCTCACTGAAATACTGACAAGCAACCCACTGAAGACGCGGATCCATTGATAATCAAAACAGAATTTGAAATTCCACAAAAGGGTGGTAAGGTATTCGTTGTTGGGGAGGACATAGACCTATTTGTCCTGCTGGTCACTCAACAGCGGGCAGAATCGACACACAAAATATTCCTTTTGAAACCTGGGAAAAGGAAACAGGACACATACATCTACAGTCCCAATAATTTTTAACTATCTGAAGAAGAAAAAAGCAACTTATTGTTCCTGCACGCCTTCAATTTTTTCATTTTCAGACAGGAAAAAATCTTGCATAAAAGTACCACTCTTCAAAAAAGTTTTGATTTTCAATCATCCTAAAGCCACGCCAGATCGGGTTGCTGATGCTGGAGCCGAATTTATAGAGATCCTTTATGTTGGTGATAGCAAATTCTCTGTAAACTGCACGAATTTACATCTCTTTCAGAAGGCTCTCTGAAAAAACTACTACAGGTTGGTAAGTTTGCCTCCAACTGAGGGAGCTCTCGTCAACACCCCCTGAGAGCATACCTTCAAGTCCAAGTGTGAAGGAGTAACTTCCTTGTTCCGCAACAGTGGGAGGCCACAAAAAACAGTTTCGTTCCAAATGCCACGGAGCTACAACTAGCACCCCAATAACTTGTTACGTACAAACTTCAACTGTGAACACAAACTTACCCTAACTGAGGAGATACCTTTATAGGACTTGCCGGTAGCTCGGTCACGGTAGAGGTGGAGGGGTTCTACAGTGATGCAGATGGTATCTGTAATCTGAAAGAGAAGAGAGGGCGCCAGCTAGAACGATAAATCAGCCAGCCCTAGATTAATAGATAATTTGCCACTTTTCTAGCCAAGCAACGAATATGTGAAAGGATCTGAGCACTAGGAAAAATAGTTATAAAGCAGAAAGTCCCCAAAACAAAAGCGATATATTAATTACAAATTATGGCAGTATATAGTTTGCATTTGTATGTACACACACATATAATTTAATTTATATTCCCCAAAAAGTAAAAAGGAGATAATTCCCTAAATAAATAATTAATTCAATTGTGTTACACAAATCGTTAACCACAGAGATAATACACAGAATATTTGTACTCTTAAATACACAATATAGAAAGCCACCCAAAGAGTCTAATACTAGAATTTAGATAATGAAATAAAGTTAAATTTACATCCAAAAAATGGCAAAGTAATATACAGAATTTCAAAGCCAAGTTATGCTAAAACATAGGTTTATAGTCTTTAATAAAATTCAGTAAATAGGTAATTTAAGCATTCCCCAAGTTATAAAGGCACACTGAATAAATAATTATAGTAATATTACAATTGCTATGAATAACTTGCAGTAAACAAATATAACAGAAATGATCAGGTGGTTTATAAAATCTTTAACTAGAATCTGATAAGCTGAATCCATCCAGTTGCACAGTTTCTTACAAAACAGTGTTTAAATACATAGATTACCAATAAGCATGGTAATTTTTATACTCAAAAATTTACCCAAAGCAATTTCATGTAAAGCGCAAAAATTTGTGCAATAACACTTAAAGTTTTATCACAAACATGTGCATAGGTCTATACAACTTATAGGATTAGTGACAGATTAAACAAAGCATTAAGGTATCCAAAAGACTCTGAATATGAGTGATTTATAACTTATCTTTCATATCCCAGCCTGTCGGAAAGCTATAATTTCAAATATTTCACAAGTGTTCCACCCGTGGAAGTCAAGTCTCTTGCTAATTATGTAATAAGTAACACACTTCATCAGCCAAATGCCAGTATGTACTACTATGTACGAATTATATACAAATGTACTACAGCATACCTATATCCATATTTACATAGCATACAAGTATGTTTAGATGGTGTACGAAAAGTATATTATATGGCGTACAAAAAGTACCTCTAAAATTAAATACATACATCCAAATGAAAGCATGAATATCACTCTTACTTTCAATGAGGTAGAGAATCATAAAAGTATCAATTGTAACGTTCAGAAATGGATTTAGTCAAGTACGAGTATGAGTTCCCTTAAAATAAAAATAAAGCTAGCAACCCGTTAGAGTAGATTGTTACATTCTTACCAGCAAATCTAAAGTGTAAAAACAACTTCGTGGTTACAGAGAAATTTGTGAGGTTAAGTCTAACCCCTTCAGCTAATTGCTTTAATGATTTACTTAATGGATTTAGTTCTTCAATCGAACCAGATCGGTTGTCTGCTTTCAGTATTTCCTGTATATATCCGATATAAATCGTTTGTACCCACTAACTATAGCGATTCGGCACAAAAATTAGAAAAATGTTATAAAACCGATAACCATCGATGGGCTAAATAAAGTCCAGCAATTTACATTTTTCTTTCCGAAAACAACAAAATGGCTTTTCTTTCGCCAAACAACAGACAGGAAGGAAGTGAAATTAAAAGTCAAATATTCGGATGTCAAACCGATATATACCAGTGACACCCAACACATGAAGTTGAAATGTAACTTATAAGTGACCATCAAAAAGTTTACCCAACCACTACAGAAATGTTTTTAATTGTGAAGCGTAATATATTCAAGAAACTACAGAGATAAGCTTAGAGAAATGTCATTATTTTTAGAAAAATAGAAAGCTCAAAGAAATACGAGTAATTCATTAATTCTAATAGATCGCAAAAATTTACTTAATCGTACAACAAAAGTAACGAATGTAACAAACTCTTAAATAACATTTTGTGTTCTTGTTTTTTTTTGTTAGTATTTCCATGCTTATGGTTAGTTACTTACTTATGTTAGCTTATGTAGATCTGTGCCTAGACTGTTCAGGGGCCCTTCTCCTCTTCAGCCCTGGTCAATCCATTCTTGCTGGTGTTGCAATGTTTGTGTTATTCTACAGTTTAAAATCATGAAATGTGGTTGTTTTTGGTGTAAAAAAAAAGAAAAAAAGGATTTAGATTTATTTGACTACTTGTGTTAAGTGGTTTAAGTGAGAGTGTTGTTTAGTCGGGTGTTGCGTGCTGTGTGGTTAATTCGATTCGTTTGCCGGTATCATGCTAGGTCGTCATCGAATAGATGGGGGGATAAGGAGGGTATATGGTGCATTGTCTAGGGAGGTCGTCAAGGAGTTGTGTTAGGATCGCGGGGGGTGTTTGAGTTTTAATTTGTTTTTTTCCGTGCGAATTGAGAAAATCAGTAGTTGTAGGGAGTGGATCTTTCTGGTTTGGATTGTGTCACCGAAAATTCTTTTGTGTGCAAAGTTTCTTTGTAATCGCTGTATGCTGTGTGTGGTGGATGAAATGTTTGCGTGTTATATGGTGAGGTCGTTAGGATACCTCCAAGGTAACCTGTGTATGCGCCTGAGTATTCGGCATTCACAGGAAGCGTTAGTGGAGAGGTGATTAGGGTTTATGTTAGAGTGTATGGGTGCTCAGAAATCCATAACAGAGCGTATGTACGTTTTGTAGGTGTGTTGTAGTATTTTGTGGTGGCAACCTCTAAGTCTACTCCAGAGGGCGCCCAGTAGGTTTGCTCGGTTCCTTATACTGTTTAGTGTTCTTTATACATCGTGGAGCCAATTGAGGGTTCTGGTGAAGAGAATTCCTAAGTAGGTGGCTTGTTGTTGGAGTGGGAGTCTTTGTTGATTCATGACGAGAGAAACATTGCTGTTGGCTTGCTTTGGAAATTTAGCTTCGGTGTAGTTAGATGTAAGAGGTGTAGCGATTTAATTCCACACAATTCCATTGTCAATTTTTAAATTTTTTACATGTATACGCCAACTTACGATAGAATAGTCATATAAAAAAAATATGACAATAAAGAAGGCACTTCTTGAGGAACGTTGTCTAAATAAATATTTGGATAAAGACGATTTTTTTTAAAAGTAAACGTTGAGTTTACGAGTACCAAAGTTTACTTCGCATTATTGTGGATAATGGATAACTTTAATTAAGTCATTTAGATTGAAAGTCTTCTTAACAAGGCGTAAGTTACATATCTTTTAATTACCCAAAACTAATTACAATCCTTTAGCTGTTGTACTTTTCATCTCAGATTTATTTGATACCAAATAATGAATTTCTAAACTACCAGAATCTTGGGAAACATGCTAATAGTCGTGTAAGTTTGTCTGAAAAGAATGCTGGTAGATAGAGGATTATCATTGGAAAGGCCAACGAAGAATTTTACTTAATTAATAACAATATATATTAAGAACTGGATAATATACTTGGGAATTTTCATAGTTGTCAATGTCGGATAACACCTGGGAGTGAACCGGCTACAGATAAGTGTTTCTCCATTTTATTCCGAAAATCAAAATATTTGTTAATTTAGTTGCATTGTAGTATAATTGAGATTTTATGTTTTGTTTGACTTTCAATTTAATTTATAGCTTTCTTTGATCATTGTGCTTAGTTCAGAGTTATTATTTTACATACTTAAAAAGCCGGTGAAAAAATGTGAGATTATACGATCGTATTTTCATTTCTTTTTGTGCACCTTAATTGTAAAATTACCATAATTATTAGAAACCATGAGTGTTACAGTAGTTAAAAAATTTCGTTAAATAAATGTAAAGTGATACAAATTTTAATTTACTGCTTTTCCATTAAGATTAAAATTGAGATACACTCCCGATAGGCTTATTGGCACGAACCCAGCATAAGTTACCCATTTACATCTCATATTATTATTCATTAGTATTATAACCAACACAGATGGTTATAGAGGATTGTTTGGGTTTTGGTGGGATTGACGGAGATCTCCACCGGTCCACCCAGTTGAAGAAGTTCCTGAGGGTTTTATATATTAGGCGGGAGGCCGTTCTGCTGTTCCGATTAACCACAAATTGCGCAACGATTACTCCGGGTTTCTTAACTTCGGGAATGTCGGTTGCAAAGGTAGTGTAAAGGATCGGGACTAAGGCAAGACCTTGCGGTACGCCTGCTGTAGGTTCAAAAGGATCGGAGAAGGTGTTTCCTACTTTGACTCGAACTAACCGATTAGTGAGGTACGAGAGTAGGAGTTTGGAGGAGGAGTCGGGTATGTTGAGGTTGCGGGTCTTGTGTAGGAGAACGATGTGCCAGACGCTGTCAAATGCTGCCCAATGTCCAGAAACACAGCCAAGTTGCATTTCTTGTGATTGAATGCTCTGGTGGTTTCCGTAAGCATCTTCATACAAGGGATTTTGACACAACAAGGGATCGTGCACCAAACGATTTTTTTCTGTAGAAAATCTGAAACTGAATCCCTAATAATATGTATGAGCTGCAAAGGTCACACATGTACAAACTGTTTTACAGATGATGCCATGTTACTGCTGGAAACGGCTTGTCATGACGAACCAATTGCGCATCTCCAAGAAGAAGCCGACCAAGGCTTTCTCGAAAATGAAGGGATTGAGGACTGTGATGAACTTGTGGACCATCTTCTGCCAAGCGACATAAATGTTAATTACCAACCTTAGGTACTTATGTTAGTTACAATATTTTTTCATTGAAGTACCTACCTGCTAAATGTAACTATTTCTTCCTAATAATATGTGTGAGCTGCAAAGGTCACACATGTACAAACTGTTTTACAGATGATGCCATGTTACTGCTGGAAACGGCTTGTCATGACGAACCAATTGCGCATCTCCAAGAAGAAGCAGACCAAGGCTTTCTCGAAGATAAAGGGATTGAGGACTGTAATGAACTTGTGGACCATCTTCTGCCAAGCGACATAAATATTAATTTCCAACCTTAGGTACTTATGTTAGTTACAATCTTTTTTCATTGAAGTACCTACCTGCTAAATTGTAACTATTTCTTGGCTATGTTAAATGACATGGTTGATATGGTTTTCTTGTTTCTAAACTATGAATTTTACGACCAATAATATATTAGTATTGATAAATTACTGGTAGTACTACTTCCATTTGTCTGAAAGCAGGAGACCTTTTTTTAATAATTGTAATGAAATTAATCAAGAAAATAAATTTTCAACTAGTTACATTAAAGTAATTATTACCTGTATAAAGTAGGTATAGCACTGATAAAATGGATTTCATGTTATATATTTAGTTTTCTAGCCAGCAGGAAGTGAAAAATGGGGGATTTTGTTTCCAAACGTCATTAGGAGCTACTTAGCGGAAAATCGGTTCTGCGACTATTTTTGATCTTTTGCGTGGAACTATCTTAAGGAATAATAATGACATATTAAAACTAAGAGCTACGGAAACTCAGAATTTAATACTCTGCAACTTTGATTATGTGACATTCTTCATTTGGGTTGGCCATTTTGGAGTCACAGACGCTTAAATGTGAGCGTGAGGAGCTTTTTAGCCAAACTGGAAAAATTAGCTTATCTTTGTCTTCTAATTCTAACCAAATGGCTGCACCGAATTTAACGTTTAATCAGGTCATTCGATGGAGAATTGTCTCTATAATTTTGGTAAGGGTAAAACTGTATGAACGATGTTGGTTAGGTGTTACAAGTCAAAAACTGAAAAAGTGCCAAATTTCGCCGTTTTTGGCTTTCAAACTTCAGTCACCCTAAAAAACCGTCTCAAGCTCACGTCGCTATTATTTGGGACCCTACAAAAGAAATAAAACAATTTCCACCTTTTTACGAGAAATGGAAAGCGCTGTCCATTTTTGGTCTGATTTGATAGGGATAATACATTTATTTACAGATTTGGTATTTAATGGATTTCAAAGATCTCAAAAAATTTCTCATAAGAGAAACTTAAGCAAATAACACAACCGAAAGTAATGAAAAGGGAACTATATTATTTTGTAATTAAAATAATAACATTAGCAAGTTTAGTCAAATTAAAAATACTGTAAATAGTTTTTACTTCTTTTCGTTGTATTAGTTTATTAACTTTTAGAAGTAATTACTGGTCTCAGAAGATGGACAACTTAAAGTTAAGGATTATTTTATCAGGTACCCTACCCTTTTACGTTAATCGTCAATAGCTGCAGTATTTATTCTGCAACTTCGCAGCTATTAAAAATAATATTAACATGTTTATATTTTTGAAAATCAAACTGGTTTCTCAATATATCCAGTATACGATTCGTATGCAACAAAATATCTGGTGTGAAATAATATACGACTTTTCAACCTACAAAGTGAAAATTGAGTTGTGGGGCCTATTTCCCCAGTTTTTCCTTTTGTAGCGCGACGTTTCGGAAGCGGACTCTCCTTCTATCATCAGGGTTAGTCTTGAGAAGAACTGATTTCGAACTTGGATTTATTTACTTATAATTTTGTTTCAAACACTTGACTACTCTTAAATTTGAATTTGGTACCTTCCACTTACAGGTTCGAATCTGAGAGTGGTCAAACGCTAGGGAAATATAAATGAATTCGACTCAAGCGGGAAATTAGACCTTCTCAGTACTAAGCCTGATAACGGAAGCCCTGTTCTGGTACGTCGTGCTACAAAAGCAAATACTGTGGAAGTAGGCGGGTCAAGTCAACTAATGTGAGACCACAGTTACAAAACACACAATATAGAATACATACAGAATAGTATTTCAACTAACTATAGCAAGGAATAAAAACTGAGGTTATCCATAAGAACTTGTTGGCGACAACGCAGCATACCCTCAGGCCGTCCTAAAATATATCTATTACAGCAGTATTTATTCTGTAACTCTCTAGTTATTGAAAATAATATTGCCCTGTTTTTATTTTTAAAAACCGCAAAAACAAACGTATTTATGGAGAAAAAAATCCATATGGTTTCCATTTAAAAAACACTAGTTTATGCCATATTTCAAAAACCTTGCACTATTTTTCTCTCTAACATCATAATCTACGCCAAAATTACATTAATAATGCCCATTAGAAATAAGAAAAAAATGACAGTTGAGGAATAGCGACCAAATGAAAAGTTTCCGGCAAATATATTTAGTGGATATTCAATTAACAATTAACAATTAGCACCGTCCGTACTAATTGATTCATTTATATTGTAAATACATAACAGTGATTTAACCATAAAATACGCCTTTGTGCGTAAATTCCATTTAAAAGAAACATACTGCAATTTCAAAGATAATAATATCATATCTTTTGCCGTTCACGGCTACCATTACGTATAAATGTCATCATTTTATAGTCTACGTACATTGTCAATACAAAAAAAAATGGTTTTCATTCAATGACTTTCAATATTAACAATCTAACTGAAATGTTGAATAACTTTTATAACATATTACAAAACGACTTCAAGATAGTACAGATCAAATTTGTCTGTTAACCTCCTCGCTATTGTAAAAAATAGAATGTTCTTTAAAACATATTCAACCGCTAACACATGAAAAAGTGGGCAGCTGACTTCTGGAATTTTTAATTCTGGGTTGGCATAGTTATCCGTAGTTAGCAATTAAACCGTTGTGTAAACAATTATTTTTTTATGTATGAAGTGGTAATTTGTTTATACCATCCCTCCGTTGTGAGATAAACTATAATATTAGCATATTGAGATAGTTAATTCGTATAGAGGGAAACTGTGACCATTGTCTAACCCCCTAACCATCCTTCAGTCCAAAATAATTTTGTTTTAGCAGCATATTTAACCGTCTTTCAAACCCTGAAGTTATCATCCACTGAAAGACCTGGAGCATTCAGTTTGGAAACCTTAGTAGGAGTTCAGTATTGGCCTAAACGCAATTTGGACTGTGGTATATCTGGAACCGACAAACCGTCATCCGTGTTCCGCCTAGGAGTTGGAAAGCGTTACCGTAAATAAATATAAATAGAACTAATTTTAACTTAATTTATGTTCTGATAAAAGCTGACTGCAAGCTTCACTTGCAACTGGAAAACACCCTTACACTGATAAATTGTTTCAAGTAGAGAAGATACAAAGCAAAACCTTAATAAATTAATTACATGTTTTGGGCACTTTACAAGACATTGCATTTGATATAATCACTTTAAATAAGTGCATTAAGCAAATTAAACCAAAGCTTATTTTATACAAAAGTTAATAATAAAATTTAACATAACATGTATATGTACATGTAACAAATACTACTGAACATTCACAAAGATTGTATGGTTAATATTTAGTTATGCCCTTTTAGCGCATTTTCATTAGTAATTTAATTTATTCAGTATACCCAAAGGCGAAAGGAAAAGTTTAAAGGATTGCATTTGGTAATATTGTTTATTGGTGGCGACTTTCAGTGACGTAGGTAGTATTTTCTTCCTCTTATGTTTTTAAAATCATGTAACGATTGTTCATTATTTAGGATGAAATAAATTGAATGAGCCTATTCGAACAAATATTTATGTACTTTTTGAAATTCAAAACGAATATTACGAATTTTGTGTTTGAAATCAAGTACGAAATTTACCCAGTGGGCAATTATCTTGTTTTCTGCGATCAATCACAATTTTTAACATCTACTCTAAGACCTTCCATCGCTTAAATCTCATCGCTGTGATGCCTAGAAACTTAGCTGCCAAATCTGGATATTCTTTATGGTAAGTGTTAAGCATTTGAAACAAAGTTTCAGTAACTTTACAACTTAAAACAACCCATAACTCACTACTGTAAGTTCAGTTGGTAATTCGTTTATTTTAATAAGCGAAACACCTACTGTGGATTGAGAATGTAACAGTTTCTATATGTATGTTACATATTTTTACAGGTATTATAATTTCGAAATATAATTATTTCCTTTAAGGTTGGTGTACAGGGTGTCCTATTTTCGATGTAATTGGGGGATTTTAGGTATTTCTCAAATAGATAGAGTAAAATCATGGTCGGGACCCTTGGACCGATTTTTGAAACAAATTTAATAATCTAAAGAACATTTCAATATCTCGACTCGTTTGGGAAATATAGGGTGTTTTTCGTTTTATGCCGTTTTCTTTAAAATCCCGTAACTTTTTTGTTTGTGAATATTTAAAATTCTGGTAAAAACATCTTTTGTGCCTTTTTTTATGTGCAATTTAGTGGTGTACTCGATTTTTTCTAACTTAATTTGTTTCCGAGTTACAGACTAAAGTTGGATTTTTTTAAATGGTAACTATAGTTGGCTATGACTCCATTAATTAGAGATTTCTTTTAGCTTTCTGAAAATATATAGTTTCATATATTTATCTCGGTAAATAAGAAAATTATAAACGATTTTTTGAAAAACACCTCTTGATCAAATTACTTATGTATAGTATAGTTTCATATATTCAAAAGGAAGTATATTACTATGCGCAGAACTTATTTTAAAACTAGATAAAAATGTCCTCATGGTATTTTATGCCATATTAAAAACTTATTGATTTGGAAAAAAATAACAACATTTTTATTTTATAACAGTTTTTTCTTATTTTAGGTATTGTTCAAACTGATGTCCATTATGATGTAAACAAACTTCACATCGGCACGAAATACACTCAATTGCCTTAATGAAATGAATAGATGTATGCCTTAAATCTTCAAATGCTGCCCTGGTTGAATTGACCAATTGTTCGTATGTTTCGTGGCGAGTATGATATATTTTATTTTTTAAAAATCCCCACAAAAAGAAATCCAGTATTGAAAGATCTGGAGATCTTGCTGGCCACTGAATAGGTCCGTTATTGCCAATCCATTGATTGTTAAAGTTTCGGTTTAAGTAATCTCGGACTAAAACAGTATTATGACAAGGCGCACCATCTTGTTGAAAATAAACATTCACCCTCTGCGCTAATGGAATTTCATCTAGCAGTTGTGGAAGACAAATGTTTAATATTTCCATATACCTCTCGCGGGTTACGTACGTTTCGACGTGGCCGATTCGCCGTGGCCGTTTCGGCGTGGCCGTTTCGGCGTCAGCCGGTTAGGCGTGAGCCCGTTTTGGCGTCGGCCGATTTTATGCCGTTTTCTTTAAAATCCCGTAACTTTTTTGTTTGTGAATATTTAAAATTCTGGTAAAAACATCTTTTGTGCCTTTTTTTATGTGCAATTTAGCGGCGTACTCGATTTTTTCCTAACTTAATTTGTTTCCGAGTTACAGACCAAAGTTGCATTTTTTTAAATGGTAACCATAGTTGACTATGACTCCATTAATTAGAGATTTCTTTTAGCTTTCTGAAAATATATAGTTTCATATATTTATCTCGGTAAATAAGAAAATTATAAACGATTTTTTGGAAAACACCTCTTGATCAAGTCATCTATGAACCTTTGTTTACTGCACGCATTCGTTGCTAGTTATTTGACATTTCACGCAGTTGTTTCATATAAATAAATGGTGGAAACGTAGATGTGATCAGATTTATTGTTTCAAAACTTTGCTTAAATAATTAATTATTCAATTTAATAACTTTTTTGTGATGGCTGTCAATAATACGAAGTATGAAAATTTTGAAAAGTTAGATATGATTGGCATATACTATCAGAGTAATTTTAATGCAGACCAAGCTGCAGAGGCATATTTTAATAGGTAGGTTGTGCGTTTAATACTTTAATAATGCTAGTATTTATAAAAACGCAAAATAATAAAGCTACTTTATTGAAGATTCCCTGAACGAAGACATCCCAACAAGAACATATTCGCCAGATTAAAAGAACATCTATTAACTTATGGATCTTTTGAGAAGCCTAGGATCAAAAATTATGCAAAAATGAACCAACAAGACGACGAAATAACTGTTTTACCAAGAGTTGAAGAAAATCCTAATACCTCCTGCCGACAAATAGAAACAGAAGTTGGCGTATCTAAATCAAGAGTAGAAAAAATCTTAAAAAAATATAATTATACTCCGTACAAAAAAAGAATAATTCACCACCTTAATGATGGTGACTTAGAACGGCGAATTATTTTTTGTAATTGGTATTTAGAACAGATTAGACAAAATAGGAATTTTGGGCGCAATATCATTTGGTCTGATGAGAGTCATATTACGAGTGCAGGAATTTTTAATCGCAACAACAATCGATATTGGTCAAAAAATAACAATTTTGTAACATTAGCACGCCACAATCAAGGTAGATTTGGTTTTAATGTATCATGCTTTATTTTGGGGGTAGATTTGTTTACCACATTTTTAAAGGCAACCTTAACGGCGAGAGGTGGGGATGGGACGTTTCGGCGTGGCCGTTTCTGCGTGGCCGTTTCGGCGTGGCCGTTTCGACGTGGCCGTTTCGGCGTCAGCCGGTTCGGCGTGAATCCGTTTTGGCGTCGGCCGATTTGGCGTGAGTGGTCGATCTCAGAATAACTACAATCTCAATATAATAATTATTTTTATTCCTTGAATGAATGCCCTTAATTCTTACCAATTTTTTTTAAGTAGAAAGCACACCGATCAATCACGGGATTGTTATTATGAACAACTTGTTGCAGGCAATCAGCCACCGGTAAAACTTAGAAAATATCGAGATGCAGATACCCGCATATTAAGGCTGGTACAACATTTTGACCCTGTAAATGTATTAGAATATTTAAGGGGTTTATCTCATAATTATATGTAACATTTTCATACGCAATGTAATAGACTAATAAGTGTTTTTTTATGCATAATATTTTTATTAATATATAGATGCCTAGTTTATTGTACATTTTGTTTTATTGTCAGCAAAAGCTATATTTTGTAATAAGTAATAATTCTCAAGTAATCGACAATTCACGCCAAATCGGCCGACGCCAAAACGGGCTCACGCCTAACCGGCTGACGCCGAAACGGCCACGCCGAAACGGCCACGGCGAATCGGCCACGCCGAAACGTACGTAACCCGCGAGAGGTATATGGAAATATTAAACATTTGTCTTCCACAACTGCTAGATGAAATTCCATTAGCGCAGAGGGTGAATGTTTATTTTCAACAAGATGGTGCGCCTTGTCATAATACTGTTTTAGTCCGAGATTACTTAAACCGAAACTTTAACAATCAATGGATTGGCAATAACGGACCTATTCAGTGGCCAGCAAGATCTCCAGATCTTTCAATACTGGATTTCTTTTGTGGGATTTTAAAAATAAAATATATCATACTCGCCACGAAACATACGAACAATTGGTCAATTCAACCAGGGCAGCATTTGAAGATTTAAGGCATACATCTATTCATTTCATTAAGGCAATTGAGTGTATTTCGTGCCGATGTGAAGTTTGTTTACATCATAATGGACATCAGTTTGAACAATACCTAAAATAAGAAAAAACTGTTATAAAATAAAAATGTTGTTATTTTTTTCCAAATCAATAAGTTTTTAATATGGCATAAAATACCATGAGGACATTTTTATCTAGTTTTAAAATAAGTTCTGCGCATAGTAATATACTTCCTTTTGAATATATGAAACTATACTATACATAAGTAATTTGATCAAGAGGTGTTTTTCAAAAAATCGTTTATAATTTTCTTATTTACCGAGATAAATATATGAAACTATATATTTTCAGAAAGCTAAAAGAAATCTCTAATTAATGTAGTCATAGCCAACTATAGTTACCATTTAAAAAAATCCAACTTTAGTCTGTAACTCGGAAACAAATTAAGTTAGAAAAAATCGAGTACACCACTAAATTGCACATAAAAAAAGGCACAAAAGATGTTTTTACCAGAATTTTAAATATTCACAAACAAAAAAGTTACGGGGATTTTAAAGAAAACGGCATAAAACGAAAAACACCCTATATTTCCCAAACGAGTCGAGATATTGAAATGTTCTTTAGATTATTAAATTTGTTTCAAAAATCGGTCCAAGGGTCCCGACCATGATTTTACTCTATCTATTTGGGAAATACCTAAAACCCCCCAATTACATCGAAAATAGGACACCCTGTACAGTTCTCTAAATAAGAGGTCGAATGCTGGAAGCGACAAACAACAAATCTTAGCAGTATTTAAAAGACTAAATGAATTTGCTTCACATAATTGAAATAGAGGAAATAAAACACAATTGTATTTCAAACATGGGTTTCAATTACTAACATCAGAATGCAGCCCAACCCTGGTTATATGCAGTAATAGTCATTAACTAACCTTACCTACTTTCCTGCCTAAATTATTAAATTAGGGGTTCTTTGAATCGTTACTTTTTTCATTATAAGCTGACCATTCTGGATAAGCTTTGTGAGAGATACCTTTACTGCATCTTCTTGTGTACCTCAAGAGCCAATCTTAGCTTCTCTTTTATTTTTGTTATGTGCTAATGATGTTATATTATATATAAAAAAATATTGTTTTATGTTACTGGCATAATTCCATTAATCCTTATTTGTAAATGATCTCAAAAAAATGTAAAATTACAACTGGTGTCTACTTAATAACCGATTTGACTGTACCTTTATCATAAATTAACTCTTTCCTACCCAACGATTTTTCAAGATTTCCTGTAATCTATCCTAAAGGCTAATTTATTATTAAAGGCATTTACTTGTACTGACTTTCACAAAAAACACAACACGCAGGTGTTTATCAATTTAAACAAATTTTCACAAATGCCTATTTGATGAAACCAAGTAATTAATAAAATTAGAAAACGGAAGAGCAGAAACAATAAAAGTTTTTTCAACCATAATTTGCTACACACTCATTTAAACGGCGAGGTACACTGCCACTCAAGTGATCAATTTTTCATGCAGTATCATTTCAAGCTTCCTGTGTTACGGGCAAAAATGGCAGTAGAATCTGAAGTAACAGATAAGAGAGGCGCCTACAACTCAGTGGTGAAAGGGGTGGGCGTGTTATTAATTCTGCAAATAGGATAGTTCGTAATACATAAGTCACAATAGGGAAAAGCTATTAATTAATTTCACAGCAAAGTTCAAAACAAACAAAAAACTTGCTTACGTTACGTTGCATAAACCAGATGTAACGGTAAAATAAAAGCCCTGGTCCGACGTTTCCTGTAAAGCTTGAAAATATCTGCACATCATGAAAATAAAATAACGTGCTAACAGACCAGCTAATCAGTCATTAATATTATTTACGCTAATTTTAGTTTACGTTAATTCCTATTAGTGAAATTCTATATCTTAAAAACAAAATAAAAAAAAAACATCAAATAATCTAACAGAGATAACTCTCATAAATTATTACGTTAAAAGCTTTCATCAAAATCATAAAAAAATGAATGAACCTTGTCCTTGTAAGGTTGTGTAAATCAAAAATGTACTTAAAAAAATAATAAGAAGAAATAAACGTTACAGTAATATAAACGTAATCAAAATATTTTATATTCTAAATTTATGTGATTCGTACATAGTCATAACGCTGTGTGGTGAGGCGAAAATTACAAGTAAAATTGGAAATAACACACTTAAAATTCTGTAACACTGTAACCATAATGTAATAATAATAATAAAATAATTGTAATTATTAGTAGTAATAATTGTATTAATTGTAATAATAATAACAAAATAAAAAATCATAGTATCTGTACAAATGTTTTATAGTTACAAACCAATAAATTAATGTTAAATGTGAGCGTCGGGAAGAAGCTCGCAAGGTTCAGCATTCCCACAATTTAACTTTATTTTTACTTAACTATATCTTGAATTGAAATTTGGTAAATCTCAGCACAATGCAAATAACAAAAAAAAATGATAATATATCATAATAACTTAAAGGTCAGAAGCAGAGTGAATGCGCTTTCAGTAACTGATACGATCGCCTGCTGGCCTCTATGAAAAATATTAAAACAAGGAAAGGGGGTTTATGTGCGTAAACAACACAATTTTACAAATTTTCTTAGTTCACAAATCACAAAAAACGAGTACTTCGAATGGTCACCAATTCTGGACTAACCTTTTCATCCTAACCGATAACATGGGTACGCAGTTTTCATTTTATTGACCCTCATTGATTGAACGGAAAATACCAATAAACCTCCAACCTCCTTCGTCATGATGCAGTATTACAGAATTGACAGCTTTATCATGTTAATACATCTAATTGTTTCGTTTAACTTAAATTCGCAATCTTGACAGCGAAAAGTTCAAACCAGATTTAAGTGACTTGTATTTGCTTCACCTGGGTTTATCTATACGCTATTAATTTATTTACACACTTTCTTTGACTTTTATAAGCACAAAATTTTATTAAAGCAGTTTATATACAGCAGCTAATTGTCTGTCTGAACAAGCTGTGGGTGACTAAAGGTACACTTAACAAAGAGAAGCCGGCATTGCTTACTCATAACAAAATAAAAAATCATAGTATCTGTACAAATGTTTTATAGTTACAAACCAATAAATTAATGTTAAATGTGAGCGTCGGGAAGAAGCTCGCAAGGTTCAGCATTCCCACAATTTAACTTTATTTTTACTTAACTATATCTTGAATTGAAATTTGGTAAATCTCAGCACAATGCAAATAACAAAAAAAAATGATAATATATCATAATAACTTAAAGGTCAGAAGCAGAGTGAATGCGCTTTCAGTAACTGATACGATCGCCTGCTGGCCTCTATGAAAAATATTAAAACAAAGAAAGGGGGAATTTTACAAATTTTCTTAGTTCACAAATCACAAAAAATGAGTACTTCGAATGGTCACCAATTCTGGACTAACCTTTTCATCCTAACCGATAACATGGGTACGCAGTTTTCATTTTATTGACCCTTATTTATTGAACGGAAAATACCAATAAACCTCCAACCCCTTCGTCATGATGCAGTATTACAGAATTGACAGCTTTATCATGTTAATACATCTAATTGTTTCGTTTAACTTAAATTCGCAATCTTGACAGCGAAAAGTTCAAACCAGATTTAAGTGACTTGTATTTGCTTCACCTGGGTTTATCTATACGCTATTAATTTATTTACACACTTTCTTTGACTTTTATAAGCACAAAATTTTATTAAAGCAGTTTATATACAGCAGCTAATTGTCTGTCTGAACAAGCTGTGGGTGACTAAAGGTACACTTAACAAAGAGAAGCCGGCATTGCTTACTCGATTCACAAAATGTTTACCAAAACAATAAGACAGTTTAATTCGCAGAAGTGCACTTTTACTCCCAAAAGAAAATAGGTAAGCTCTGATAACTCAACACTAAATTTTTCTTTTCGAATCCAACAGAAACGTCAATACAAACAAAGCCTTCCTGGATTGAAGAGTCCTTTATTTTGAATCCACACTAAGTGAAGGGGACAAGCGTCGACGCCTGACAGTTTCAGTAACAAGTAGATTATGTACGAGCCTGGTCCCTACATCTCTTACTTTCAACTGCTCACCACAACATCATAATTCCGAGTCAACTAAATAATTGAAAAACAAAATCCCTCTAACCCCCCCCCCCTATACACGTCATCTGCTAACCGCCACATTAAAAAAATCTTCTATACTAAAATTACACAATGGACATTACCCAGGAAAAAGAAGACCTGATACCTATAATCGAGATGCAAAAATAATGTTTTTCAATAAAAATCCTATTATTTAAATGAATTTTCTATAACTTTCCCAATAACAACTCAAACCATACATGATTTGGTAAGTTCGAAAGTACGCAGGAATATTAATCCGCTAACGAACCTCTCGCTATCAAACATGATAAGACAAATAAGTTTAAGCCGACTCAAATCATGTTGCTTAAAACTCCATTCAACCATCATGAAATCTAATTCCTTTTATCGAAATTGCGATAACAAACTTTAAAATGAAAATCCCGGTAACCCAATATTAATTTAGAATTCTACATATGATATTCAAATATACTAATATTAAACAAAATCTACGACAATTTCATCCACACGTGACACATGAATCCGCAACCGAAGGTGGCGTAAATCATTTGGTGTTGAATGGAAGTGCAACAGGCTTCAGCACATTGGTATTGTAACTGGTTGCATTTAAGTTGCCGTTAATGAAGACCAAGAGTGATCTTCTACCATATCATCACTGCCTGTGTAAGGGCTGTGTTGCTTTTTACAAAAACTTTGAACTTCTCCACACATACACCTGAATCTCCTACGGTGGTTCAGAGTAAACAAAATCTAGACTCGTCACTAAAGATAATTTGATGCAATCTTTTTGTTGCTCCATTCTAGTCTGCGGGTACGGTGAAGTAGAGTAAGAGAAAGACATAATAATGGACGGTACGAATGCAGTCAATGAGGTTTTTGGTCGGCATTAGATGACATTCATATTCTGTATCCAGCACTCTTTATCCACTCTATTGCAATTGACTGAGTAGTTGAAAATCAATCGCTTGCTGCCAAAAGTTTTAAACAGCGTTCTTCGCGAATTATAGACACCCGGAATCGTCCGTATTTAGGACGGTGTTATTGAACCCCTTCATCAGACCATCTGGACTAACATCTTTGCCAATAATTTGTTCGTCGGCAAACTCAGCGTTCTGAAATTTTCTGAAGGCAATAGTGGGCAAGCTAATCGCCTGATTGATAGTTATTACACACAAATAGCCTGTTATAAAATTTATTGTTGCTACGTGACAACAAAGAAATAAATAATAGGTTTTATTTAAATTTTAACGATTACTTTGTTTCATCAAAATCGGTATGTTTCGAAATTTCCAAACGTTGCGGTTTTTATGGATGTCAATACATCTACATGCTACGATTTTTTAACACTTATTTATCTAAATGACTCTTTATTGCTCTAATAATTAGTTATTTTTCCATTGCACTATATAAATTTTTATTATGATTATGACAAAAACATGTTTATTGTTTTGTAAACGATTTGTTTGCTTTAAAACCTCAAACACATATTCTTCAACTGTTTGTTTTGTCGGGAGCTATGCACTATAAATAAGTTTATGCACATACAAATACGTATCTTTACTTTCTCTGTCACTATAAATAAACAATTATATCTGAGGTCCACGCCCTAAATGAGTTGTTTCTATTTAGTTTTTATTTTATGTTTGTAATTATTTACTTGAACGCACGTATAAATTTCAAAAGAAGCTTCAACGTATTCAATTCACAAGATGAAGTGTGTTACTCTACTAATCCTTTTTTTATATACCTATAAAGGTCTTAATGCGGTATGTATACATATCTAATTAGCCTAGAAGTAGTTGGGACGACGGTTTAACTAAGGATTAAAAATATAACCGGTTTTTGTGACTATGACTTAATTCACTTATTGATTATAAATTTCATAAATTTGATGCTTATGCTTGATTTTATATTTTAGTTAAATTGCTCCGCAATTCTTCCAGCATGGATAAGACTAATAGAACCGTTTCAAACTGAATGTATTTGTGCAACTGGTGTGGATCCACAGTTAGCAAAAGATATGCTTCCAAAAGCAGGCTTCGTAGAGGATCCTTGTTTGAAATGCTTTATAACATGTCTACATAGGAATCTTGGTATAATACGTCCTGATAACACCATCGACGTTAATACATTATCTACAATTGCCTTTGCCGTTAGTCCAGAACTAGCCAATACTTGCTATGAACAAACAAAGGATTTGTTAGATCCGTGTAAAAAATCTTTTGAAATATCAACGTGTATATATTTTACAATTATTGGGCAGTGTAACAATACCACTACTTAATTTTTCTAATACTGTAGTTACTTGAAAATGAGATTTATACGTAGTAAATGATTGGTCTATATATTATACATACATATATATATATATATATATATATATATATATATATATATATATATATA
>JARFJB010002146.1:1245000-1252500 GCA_036346205.1 Vesta saturnalis | reverse complement strand
CGTCGTGTGCGTCCTTTAACATCTTCTCCCTATCTCCCTTTTTTACTACAATCTTCTAGCAATCTCCTCCTTCTAACCTTGGATAATCCGTCTTTATGTATTTATGCAAACTTCCATCTGTTACTCTTCATCCACTGTACTTCAATGGTTCTTCTTTAACTTTCCTCACTAGCTTCCGTACCATTTATCTTTCACTAGCTTCTCTTCTACTATCTCTACTGAGTCTACCCGTGGCACCGAACGCGACAATAAATCTGGCACAATATGTTCCTTGCCTTTTCTATGAATTATCTCAAATGAATACTGCTGCATCCTTACCGCCCATCTGGCTAATCTTCCCGATGGATCCTTTAAATTCTTCAGCCATATCAGAGGGTGGTGATCGGTAATCACAGAAAACTCGATTCCTGGCAGGTAAGGTTTGAGCTTATCAATTGCACACACAACTGCCAAACACTCTCTTCCCATGGTACTGTAGTTTTGTTCCTGCGGGTAAGTGGTCTACTCAAATGGCAAATAACTCTATCTCCCTCCTCTCCAGGTTGCGTAAGTATAGCACCGAACCCATATCCTGACGCATCGGTTTGTACAACAAACGGTCTACTATTGTCTGGACAACTCAACACAGGTGCACTCACTAACCCCTCCTTCATCCTTCGAAATGACGCATCACATTCTGGAGTCCATTCAAATTTGCGGCCCTTCTTCAACAATGCCGTAATAGGCGCAATTACCGATGAAAATTCTGGTAAGAATCTTCGATACAGGAGTACGTACCAACTATTCTTCTACCTTGCTTTACATTGTTAGGTGTCGGGATGTCTACCATGGCTCTTACTTTATCTGGGTCAACATGCAGTCCAAGTTCGATCTACTACATACCCTAAATACTTCATCTTTGGCTTACAAAACTGGCACTTCTCGTAATTAATTGAAAGGTTCGCCTCCTTCAGACGCTTGAAGACTTCGCTGAGTATACTCAGAGGTGTGTTAAATGTATGGGTCACTATTACCACGTCGTCCATATATACAAATACGTGTGGCTCTATATCTTGGCAAATTACCTGGTCGATTACTCTTTGCCATGTCGCAACGGAATTATGCAATCCGAACGGCATTCTTCGAAACTGAAATAGTCCTCGGTTAGGCATAACAAACGCGGTATACTTCTTCGATGTTTCTTCTATTTGAATTTGCCAAAATGCTGACTTTACATCTATGCTTGATAAGTAACGCGCATCCCTTAACTTGTCCAAAATATCTAACACCATATGTAATGGGTAACTATTCGACTTTTCTATTACTCCCAATTTTAACATTTCTTCTAACTCTTCGTCGATATATTTTTGCATTACTGGTGGCATTCTATAATATCTTTGTTTGATCGGCGAGGAACTCGTCTTAATTCTATGCTGAGAAATCGTTACACACCCCAAGGGCGACCTCTGCATCGTTCTATTACTTTCTATTAACGAGTGCAGTTGCTACTTCTCCACATCTTCTAAATTTGACTCCTCTCGCAGATGTTCAATTATGTTTACCTTTGGTAACTCATCACTAAAATACCACTCGTTTACCATCGGCACCACTCCTACCTCCTTCCAAAAATCCCATCCCAGAATTAACCCGTGGGGTAATTATGGTATAACTAACACTTTCAAAATCTTTACATATCCTTTAACTTGTTTGTTAACTCGCACGATACTAATATATTACATTTTTATCCATTAGCCACTGTATATGATCCTTGGTCTGACTTTTTAATATCAATTCCTAAATCATCCAAATATCTCCATCCAGTACTTCCTAAAATTGTTTTACTTGATCCAGCATCTAATAATCCTAATATTTTTTGTCCCAAAATTTTGACTTGTAAATAGGGCCTTTCATCACCTTCAGCATGTTCTAAAATAAAATCTAGTGTTGCTTTAATTGGAAACATCGAGGATTTTCTTTCGGTGATTTTCCTCGATCCTTTAAAACCGCCGCGTCTCGTTTCCCGAATTTGGGCAAGTATTCTTACATTGGTAGCAATATTTTCTCTTAGGTTTCAAACATCCAATTGCTTTGTGGCCTGGTAATCCACAATTATAACACGCTAACACTGTCTCAACTTTACTACAACTCGCGTTAGAATTAGATCGATCTTCTACTTCCTCTTCCTTCCATTCAATATGTGCCGAATGCTGTTCGAGCGTAGCTTTCAGTGGTGGTAATACGAATGCTTCCACCGACTCTTTCTTCGCTTCCAATCTTCTACATAACTGACGCAACTGGTTTATTGAACTAACTTCCACTAACACCAATTGATTTTGGTGCAACGGGCTAATATTCCTCATCAAAATTCGTAATTGGTCGTGTTCCGACACATTCGCTGACAATCTTCCAAACATAGCTGACATAACCTCTAAATGCATTCCTATCGATTCTCCTGATCCTTGAGTTCTTCTTTTAATCTCTTCAAATAATTTCTCATCGTAATTAATTGGATCACTAACCCATTCCAAATACTTACTATTTTTCGCATCGCTCTGAACCATAATAATTCTTTTCCTTCAAATAAATCTACTGCTGATTCAAACAATTCCCCCTTTGACACATTCCTTGCTCTACACAGTTCTTCTATCTTTCAAAAATGCATTTACTGATATTCCCGATTTTGATCCCGAAAACTTGATTCCCCATTTCGCTACCGGTACAGATTTCGAAACCATTGGTTGCCTATCAGACGTATGTGCTTCTTGTTTTTCCATTTCCCCATTTTATTCAATATTTAACATAGTTAAATCCAGTGGTGCACCTTGCTCTATTCTACTTAATTCTTGAGCCTTTATTTCCATCTCTGTCATAATTCTTAACGTAGTCGCTAGTATGTCCGCACGATTTCTTCTGTTTCTTCATCCTTAGTCATAATATTCTTTACTCTTCCAAACACATGTGGTAATTTCCACTAATTTCGCCTCCACTACTTGGCAATCTGTGTGTAAATCAAACGGATACTTAGGGCGTGGCATATTTGTTTCTTATTCAATTTTCAAAGCTCGTTTTAATGTCTTTCTCATTTGTTCACAGGTACCAGTTCCAATACCACGGATGGTCAACTCGTAAATAAGTTCGTCCTGACAGTCGATAAATCTCCACTTTTCCCGCCATATTTTTCCTCGTGTATATATCCCTACTTTAGTTGTAATCTTTAGATGCAAGTTAGCTTTTATGACCTTAGCACCTAAGTAGAATGACCTTTTATTTTCTTCCACATTTTTCCCAAAAAAAAAAAAAAATTGTAAATAGTTCTCTCTCTACTGAGGGACTATACTATGAAACCTATCTATGTACATTAACTTCAAAACACGCTTTATTTGATCAATAATGACCCTATTATACCTTATTATCGTGATCAAAACCACTGTTTATCAATTCTGGTCTAAGTGGCCTTGTACTACGAAATTAACCAACAACAATTTTTACTCCTATTTTCTAATAACGTCTCACGTTGGGCGCCATTTAATTATTACACCTTTTTCTAATTAGGGCAATTATCTGGCCGATCGCTTACAATCCACTTACAATGGTCGGACAGACCTATGAGGTGCGACAAGAAATTTTTGCGGCTTGCTCTTTGTATTTGTCGGAGAGGCCGTGCGGTCCCTAACAATACGAAAAACTATCATGTCATAAATACTGGGCGCCACTGGCTTGCCACTAGTCGCAACACCCAAGCCAAAAAGTGCTGACGGTGTTCGGTCGATTCCTCTAAACCTTACCTTTATTATTGATTTCCAACCTTTAATGCTTGTCGAATAATATTGTAAACAATTAAATAAATTTTCAACGGTATCAAAACACTTATTTTTATTCGTAACCCCAAAAAAAAATCTTTACTTTAAAATAAAAGGTAACGAAAAACCTATTATGTTCCTACTTCAAGAATTGGTTGAAATTCACTTAAACCTACATTCTTAAATAGTAAAACAATTATTTTCAATTTAAAATATATATATATATATATATATATATATATATATATATATATATATATATATATACAGGGTGTCCAGTTTAAGATGAAATGCATGGGGATATTGGAAACCGTTAGAGATACGAAGATGGTTAAATGGAGAAAAAGTTGCGTCATTATATGCCCAAGAAGTAACCATGGTTACATGTCAAAAATCCCTTCCATTTACTAGAGACAGGGTGATAACTGAAAATATGCGTTTTCTAAAATCGCTATATCTTGTTTCTTGCAAGAGATATATCCACGATTTTTGCAGGATGGGGTAACAGGTAGCGAGGATTTCAAAATGATTTTGAAAAAATCTAGGCCTACTAGATTTTGAGATAATGCACGCAACTTTCGATTTTCTTATGGAAGCCATATTGGATTTTTGCATTTTGAATTCTTCATAAAAATGCTTTTCAACCATATATCATATGTTTATAATCTGCCAATGAGAAAGTGTAAAATTACACAATTAAATTTATATCAAAGCAACCTTGACATATTATGTATTTTAATTAAATGAAAATTAATCTACAAATTAAACTAACTATTGAGAACAATATTATTGATTATTGACATAAATCATAATAATAAAAGTGACAAAAAACAACAAAAAATAAAATTTAATATTATACTGAATTTTACTATTAATTAACCAAATGCTCGAATAAACCTTCATTCTCCTGCAAACACCATCTGCATCGAGTTAGCACTGCATCACAAGAGTTCCTTATCATCTCGCATTTTGAATTCTTCATAAAAATGCTTTTCAACCATATATCAGATGTTTATAATCTGCCAATGAGAAAGTGTCAAATTACACAATTAAATTTATATCAAACTAGGCCTTTGCCAATCAACCATCTATTCAATTATTGCAAGAGAATGGAGGTTTATTCGAGCATTTGATTAATTAATAGTAAAATTCAGTATAATATTAAATTTTATTTTTGTTGTTTTTGTCACTTTTATTATTATGATTTATGTTAATAATCAATAATATTGTTCTCAATAGTTAGTTTAATTTGTAGATTAATTTTCATTTAATTAAAATACATAATATGTCAAGGTTGCTTTGATATAAATTTAATTGTGTAATTTGACACTTTCTCATTGGCAGATTGTAAACATATGATATATGGTTGAAAAGCATTTTTTATGAAGAATTCAAAAATGCAAAAATCCAATATGGCGTCCATAAGAAAATCGAAAGTTGCGTGCATTATCTCAAAATCTAGTAGGCCTAGATTTTTTTCAAAATCATTTTTGAAATCCTCGCTACCTGTTACCCCTATGCTGCAAAAATCGTGGATGTATCTCTTGCAAGAAACAAGATATAGAGATTTTTAGAAAACGCATATTTTCAGATATCACCCTGTGTCTAGTAAATGGAACGGATTTTTGACATGTAACCATGGTTACTTCTTGGGCATATAATGACGCAACTTTTCTCCATTTAACCATCTTCGTATCTCTAACGGTTTCCAATATCCCCATGCATTTCATCTTAAACTGGGCACCCTGTATATATATATATATATATATATATATATATATATATATATATATAATGTTCGTCCATTGCTGCAGCTCTCGCTTTTCTTTATTTCTTTACTTTCATTGAAAACATATAACACAAACACTGCGAGATTTCAATAAATTTAAATCCAAAATATAAATTTGGCAACAACGCTTATTCAACATCCTGCAAGTATCACATCCACATCACCAAAATAATTGCATACAATGACTGTCTGGTTTTTCCTTACTTGTTTATTTTATAATTTGCATGCGCTTACTACTGATGTTAATTTTTCTGTTGCTTTATATTTCACTTTAATTTACATTAACGCCTGGTGGTGCAAGGGCGTAGCCAGGATTTATAACAGGGGGGGGGGGGGCAAACCATGGTCTATGGTCGTTCAAAATGTAAAATTTTAGGATAAAAAGAAAAAGCAAATGAAAAAACTTTGAGATTTTAATTATACTTAAATTAAACTAATAACAGATAACAAAAAAAAATATGCAGAACAGAAAAATATGTTTATTTTAGATTTAATTTTTTGTTTATTAAAATTTAAAAATTATTTAATTTATTTTTGCTCTTCCAGGGGGGGGGCAGTTGCCCCTCCCTGCCCTTAGCTGGCTAGGCCCATGTGGTGGTGCATTATTATGAATAAAATTCTAATTGATGATAATCTTGATTCTGGTAAGTTTATCAATGATTTAAACGATAATGATTAACTTTCTTAATTTATGAGAACGATGCTTGACTACATGAGTGAGTATGAAATCGATTCGATTATTTATAATTACAATTTGAAATTTATAGCCATTAGGCGACAAAATGCACAACACGCGATGGCTTTTCTTAATCCTACTGTGTACAGGTTGTCGATTGTATTATAAGTGGTTCCATCAAACTTTCGTATGGAACCCACATTTAAACTAAATGGTGAAATTAATCCAACAGGTTAAACCAAGTTGTGATTAAAATAAATCATTAACAGGTGAACTTGAAATGCACAGCTAGTAGTTTAGCTGTTGCATAAAACTAAAATCGTAAAGTGAAACTAAAACGTAAAATGTATCTGGGACGTAAAATGTATCTGGAACGTAAAACCCAAGGGAGGAAGAAACGGGTAAGTACATTAGTTATTAACAGTTAAATTTTATATTTAATGAAAAGGGTTTCCAGGTTCGTGGTTGCCTTCGATGATTGTTAGAATTTTTATCCCCACAGAGATAACACGTAGTGCATCCAAACAAAACACCAAATTTAAACACTACGATTAATAAGTGATTTGAGATTAATCCCTTTTTCAAATCAGGTAACTATAATATGGTTAGTTACTTTCGAAATTACTTCTCTAATACTTTGTAGCTCTTAAGCTAAGATTGTCGACCCGCAGATAACAAAAATGAATCAAACATTTTTAAAAATTCTTATAATTAAGATAAAATTTAAACATGTGCCATTTTCTGTCAAATTTGAAGACTGTAAAGATCCCTTTTTTTAACTATTAAAATAACAGTGACCTGTATTTAATCAAATAAATTGTATTTGCAGCTTTTCTACATTTATTCCCTTACTTGCTAGATGGCGACAATTTACCAAAAATTCTTTTATATTTACCAACGTTTATATTTACATTACTACAAATTTAATTAACTGACTATTTTACTATAACTACTTAGGGCACACATATTAATTACTAAAAGCAAATTACAACGTAACAACACAGACACAGGCACACACAGACACTCAGACACAGACTCACAGACACACTGACACAGACACACGGACACACAGACAGACACACAGACACACAGATACACAGACATACAGACACACAGTCAAACAGACACACTGGCACACAGACACTCAGACACACAGACACTCAGACACACAGACACATAGACACAAAGTCACACAGACACACATACACAGACACACAGAACACAGACATACAGACACTCAGACACACAGATTCGCA
>JARFJB010002146.1:1100000-1240000 GCA_036346205.1 Vesta saturnalis | reverse complement strand
TTAATTGAAAATCAAAATAGTGTCAGGGTAGCACTAAATCTTTTAGTACTCTCTTATAATTATTCCGCAGGTTGTATTGCTGATGCTATTAGCACAAAAAATGTTACTATTTATCATTTCACCTGGGTTAAAAATATGTCGGCTCTTTTTTCTAAACAACTACATAATATGCAGCACAAGAAATTTATTTGTGATCGATGTTTGAACTACTTTTCTTTGGATCGCCCTCTACAAAAACGTGTCATTCAATATCATCAACTTAATCGATGCTTTTTTAGGCTACCTACCGAAGCAGAAATTTTTCTGCAGTTCAAACATTTCGCATTTCAAGAAATGGTACCGTTTGTAATTATGCGGATTTAGAAAGTATTCTATAAAAGTGCACAAATTTAACATTCCCTGGGGATAATACTCTATTTCATTCCAAACATATACCCTTCGGCATTGCTTATTACATGAAGTGTTCATACAATGATTCTTTATCTCGATTTAGAATTTGTAGAGGAAATGATCAATTGTTAGTTAAAGAGCTTTAAAGTACTGCACATTGGGCCACCGCAATAATCAATAATATAATTGCTATGTATACTTTAACTCCCCGTCAGGTGCACCACGATTTATCACATTGGTGAAAAACCATTTACTGATTATGATTTAAAAGTTACAGACCATAACAATTTTACTGGAGCATTTCGGGGAGCATCACATCAGAATTGTGTTTCATAATTTATCAGGTTATGATCCCCATTTCATAATTAGGGAATTGGTTACTGTTCTCGGTTCGATTTCACAGCTACCCATAAACAAAGAAAAAAAATGTATGTTAGAGTTTGTAGGACTTCGTGGATAACATTTGTGCTTACACTGTTGATGAACAAGTTGTAATAAAAAGAAAGGGTTCTACCGAATTAAGCGTCAAACAAATCAAAGTAAATGATTATAAACATGTTTTGTTTGATGGTAACGTAATAAAGCATTTGCAACATCTGATAAGGTCCAAGAAACATGATGTATTTATAATGAAACAGGATAAAGTAATACTTACAATGATGAACGATTAGTAAATTTTAATTTCACTGGTACTAGACGTTGGAGATATAACTTTATAAATCTACAGAAAGTACCTGAAGCGTTCTTTGATGGGGAAGTGCTCCTCTGAAAGCTATTTACTTGTATTATTTAAAATGTACAAATGAAGTTATTATTAAGACATTATTTTATAAAAAAAATTAAATTACACAATAATTATTCTTAGAGCGAAGCACCTTTTCTGCCAGGTACACATTGGGATATTTTGGTTTCCGTAATTCCTGTTCATGAAACTTTCCCAGTATAGGTGTTTCCTGCATGTCTTCCAACATTTAGGCAGTAGGGTTAATAATGCGAAATTTCACAATCTTAAATAGTAAACTAGACCAATTTTTACTACTTTCAAATTTACTGATTTTGTTACCCACAAAATATCGATTCCTATCAAATGTTTTATGTGAGTGTAATCCTCCAGCTTTGTATGATTACCGACATCTTTGGACTTCACTCCGGTAGTTCTATGATTACGATGGTTATAATTTATCGTTACGATATCAACTGTATCAATCGATTTGTATTTACCTTGTAGACTAAACGTCTTGTATATAGCATACTTAATGGTTCTGATACCACCTTCCGCAATTACAGCCTTCTTTGTGCTGTAGGTGGAGTAATTATTGACTCCATAACGCTGAATTAGTTTAGTAAAATGCTTATTGTAAAATTCTGTTCTTGCATCTAGCTGCAAATTGGTAGGTATCCGACCCTTTTTGAAGATTGTTTGCATGACCTTGGTAACTTCTATGCCCGTTTTTGTTTTTAGTCCTTTGGTCTACAAGTATTTCGAAAAACAGTCAATAACCACCTATATATACCTATAGCCCTTATTTTCTTTGGCATATGTGTTAAATTCGGCCAAATCTGCTTACCAAGGGTCATCAAAACATTTAATTATTGTTTGCCTTCGTTTAAATTTTTTTTCGTGCAAGTTTGTGCAATTCGTTGATGAGTTGTAATTTAGACATAGCACTAATTTATCTACAATTTCTTTAAGTTGATATAGTATTTGCTACAACACTAGATAAGCGTTAAAGTTCCTTTTCTTAAAAGCTTTCTGAACTACTTGTAGACTAAAATCAAGGTATCGATTATATATCGCATCACCAGCTTCTTCGGTATCCACCAACTGCGTCAAACGGTTTCCCTCCAAATTGAACTTTGTTGATAAATAGTATTGCTTAGTGATGACATCTTGAGGATCTATGGGATTGGAAACATTACTGAGTCTCTTATTCTCCATATCAAATTGATCATCGATCAGTTTAAACTGACGACTTAATTTCTTGAATTGATACAGGACATGTGAATGTCCAAATTTGTTAAGGGGCATTTTAGTTATGATATGTCGACATCAATGCATTCTTATTTATACTGTTTAAAAAACGACTGGTTGGTTTTTCAATGTATCCATTTTCATATAGTTATTCTATAGTTGATGTTAGCTCCACCTCCTTTAGTTGAGGGCGATGATGATGATGACAGGAAGGGTTTGACTATTTGTTTATACTTTTTGCTGCGGTTTCCTCGAATTTGTCCACTTATATCATAATATCGTCTTGCAACATTCGTATCTTCTAAAATACATTTATAATTTTTTCTATCTTCTGAATTTACTAGATTTAAATTGGGTTCATTCGCAATAAGCTGAAGATATAAACCTGGAGTTCCTTTATACGTGACACATTTAATAATCATATCGTTTCCTTTAATTGTAACGGGAGTATTACCAATAGTCCATTTGTCAGTATTGGTATCATAGTGGACTCCAAAAGTATGATAAATAGCGTCTTCAGGATGCTTTAATTTCTTCTGAGATGGATTAATTTACGGTTAATAGAATCATCTGTGATACTAAGAGGTTCTTCTTTTTCTTCTTCCTCAGTATTGATCTCTCCCACAACAGATGTAGCGAAGAAATATGGTGTATGAACAGTTGGAGGAGGATTTCTTTGAAAAAAGGGTACCTGGGCTAGCGGGCTAGTAGCCCACTTTATAACAAATAACAAATTTGGGGGATTGTTTGTTATATTTTAAAAGGAAAATTGCACCACGGTCTAGGCCAATGAGGTACAAACCTATGAAACTTACGGTAATTGAGAATTCATTGATTTTCAGGGGTGAGGGATGCGTATATTTATCCGTAGGAGTAATCAGTATTAACATTTGTTTTATTGCCGGGCGCCACTGAATTTATACGTTTGATAATTAAAATACAACAAAAATTGAGAAAATGTGTATCTTATTAGCATAATAAGTAAGCTGAATAACAATACACAATTGTAGTTATACGTATATTTAAGTGAAACAAAATGTTTGAATACTTTTGCATATAATAACTCCAACAATATTTCTCGTAAAACCTTACGATCTTAAAATTACTAAATTAAACACTGTACAACCTCATAATCTATATTTACTTAAAATTCAAAATGCAATATGATCAACATAGTATTCAATCATAAAACATACTGACCTATGTCAACAAATGTTAGCGTATGATAGGTTATGAACTCAAATGTTTTTATCTTATGAGCAGAACTCAGCTGTTCCTTTTTATAACCGTATCAAAACAAACTACACTGATATTTGTATTTACTTGAACTTCATCAAAAGGATGTGATTACTTGCACAAAATAAATACTTTCATCTTGTCTTAAATAAACTGTAGCTTAAAAGCTTTCATTTCCAATTCCATGACAAATATACGATAATGTAAAGGTAATTTCTATTTGTATTTAACGTACAAATAAACGAAATATAAACGAGCTGAAGACCATAATGTAAAGTACACAATAATTTCCATAATATAAACGTACAGGACTGTACTATAACTTTCATATGTCTTCAACATGCAAATAAACGAACGGTAGCGTATGATAACGTAAGGTAATTTCCATTGGTGTTCAACGTACAAATAAACGAACGGAAAAAGTTTTATTCTACATATGAATGCCATCTTAGAAGCTCATTCCATTCCTTCATATATATCCAACACTACATTATTGCTTTGATCACATTTGCCATACCCCATACGCATTACTGGTCGAAGGTTGATACTTTATCCAATTTCCATATGTTTTGCATGATGAGTATCATTCGGTAGTTTATAATAGATACAATCAATTAAGTATTCATTAGCTGCTTGTTTATACACTTCTGAAAAATTATCCTTATGTTGAAATGGTTGCTAGTCAGTGTATCCATATATAACGGTAAACTTCTGAGTTCGGATGTTCCATAAATTATGTTACTGCCGCTTGCATTATCACGACTTTACTTGTTCGCAATTGCACTACAACTAAACACTGTTTAAGAAATAATTCTAGTCAAAGCATGCGTAATTTGCATATGGTGGGGTTGTAGCACTCTACTATTAAAAACAAAATGTTATGTTAGTTGTTTTCCCGGCTGCACCCAAACTACTTATGAACACATCCTTTATGTTTAGTAAAGTTTTAAATTCTTCAATTCGAGTTTCTTCTTTGGAATACTCATAAAATCGCTGAGTTAATACACATTTAAAATCATTCGTATCCATCACTATACGTTCGCCATATTTAGTATTAATTACAGCCACAATCATCACTTTATACTTTTTCGATATCTCCAGGTCACACACATTTTTAAAGGGTTTGCAATAGGTGCTTTGGTTTAACCCTGCACTTCCGGTGAAAAATTCTCCCCTCAACGCCTTCCGCTAACAATTGACATTGATGGATTGAAGTGTCAAGTTTGGTTGATGTTATTTTCTTTGAATCGATTTTTATTAAAAATCGCCCTGTATCGAAGGTGAAATATATATATATATATATATATATATATATATATATATATATATATATATATATATATATTAAGCTCTTATTTTGATTATTGTCTCGCCTTAATTATTTCCTCAGTTGAGGATTTAAAAAACCAACTGCATCGTGTTCTTTATTGGGCTAGCATTCCACCGTTGAGGTAATTACTCTTTAAATCCTAACATCATAGTAAATTATCTACTTTATTTTAGCCTACTACTACCTTACTGGGTACTGTTATTTAGCACTCACAGCGAAACTTTGATTGTTTCGATATCTTCTCCAAAGGCTCGCACTGCACCTTAGAGGTACGTTGCCTGCTTAGTTCTGGATGTCTGTAACTAAATTAATTTATTGTAGCCTGTAATTATCGTGTTAGTGTTGCTGTATTCATTATGTACCACGACATACCACAGTTACACTAATCTCTCTCTGACAACCTACCGATTATTAGCTGTGGTACAACAACTCGTATAACGAGTATTCAGTGAGATCGGTGTTATGTAATTGTCCATCGTCCGTCCATCTACAATTTTGGTTATCGTCCATTTCATACATTGGTATATGTTTTGTAACCTATAAGAAAATTTTATTTAATGTATTAAATTATTTTGTAAATACTTACTTTCCCAAATTAGTTCATTATATTTATTACTTTACTTTCTCCCCTTTTTTTTAAATACGTATTTTTTTTACGTCTATCTACCCTTGTATTGTCGAACGCACTTATCAGACCAGCTGATGACATAAAGTATAGTTTTTGGATAAAACATAGTTTACACGTTTAAATACTGAAATACTTGCTACTGCCGTTTTTTTTTTGTTATTCAGATTAGTTATAATAAGAATTTATTTATCTGTTTTTTTTTGGCATATGTGAGTTTCGGACATCTTTAGTTTTGTTTCCTTTCCTTTTTCAACTTACTCTCTCAAGTTAAATTAATAATTCTATTAACAATCCTTTTTATGAGTACATTTATAAATTTTCTATTATTTGATTTGTGTGAAGCTAGAACAATTTATCTTTTTGCGCATTATGCAGATGTATCTATTAAGTTTTGTTGTTAACATTCATGTTCTGCGAGGCCTATCCCGCTGGGTTTTATGAATCTATATTATGATTATGTTGTTAATTTTTGAGGATGCTTAATTTAGTCACTGCGTCGATTGTTCGCGCAACTAAATAGTTTTTTTTTGTGTTATTTTGCTAACGGTCACGTTTTTTTCGTTTTATTATTTTTTTACGAACCTTTAAAATTTGTTTTCGCCTTTATATGTAAAAAAAAACAAATTAGATATTTAATTAAAATTATTATTAATTTCATTAAATACATAAATAAAAAGTTTACCTCGAGTAGGATTTAAAATTTCGAATCCTACTTGAGGTATATTTTTTATTTATGTATTTAATAAAATTAATAATGATTTTTAATTACATATTTATTTTTGAACCTACGCGTTCATAACAAAAACTTATAATAATTTAGACACCTAATGTTCTTTTTATTATAAATTTAATTGAATACATACATATACACATTATTAACGTCCACTATAATTTTAGTTACAGAATTAATCCGTTTCTTTTATTCTCTTTCTGTCTACCTTTCACGCTCCTTCCTTTCGTGTACGCTTACGGGTCAAAAATTACTCTTGAAGCTGGAGTAGGGCTACGCAGCTTTGTAGGTTCGTTGTGATTCGGAAAAACATACAATTAAGCTTCTGGCGACCTTAATTTATTTTCTTCTCGACAACTACACAAACCATGCCGACTAGAACAGCTAGCCACGAACCTCTTGTTCCACCCACCAATAAGCTACAAATATATATCCACGGACACACAGACACACAACACACAGACACACAGACATACAGACACACAGACACACAGACACACAGACACACAGACACACAGACACACAGATACACAGACACACAGACACAGACACACAGACACACAGACACACAGACACACAGACACACAGACACACAGACACACAGACACACAGATACACAGACGCACAGACGCACAGACGCACAGACGCACAGACGCACAGACGCACAGACGCACAGACGCACAGACGCACAGACCCACAGACGCACAGACGCACAGACACACAGACGCACAGACGCACAGACGCACAGACGCACAGACGCACAGACGACACCGCCTCACAGACGCACAGACGAACAGACGCACAGACGCACAGACGCACAGGCGCAGTCGCACAGACACACAGACGCACAGACTCACAGACCACAGACCCACTGACGCACAGACGCACAGACGCACCGACGCACAGACGCACAGACGCACAGACGCACAGACGCACAGACGCACAGACGCACAGACACACATACACACAGACACACAGACACACAGACACACAGACACACAGGCACACAGACACACAGACACACAGACACACAGACACAGACACACAGACACACAGACACACAGACACACAACACACAGACACAGGGCACGTGTACACACGGAGACACGGACACGTACACACGTGGATGATTTCTTTCAAGTTTTCCAATATCTGAGTAACCTCTTGTTCCACCACCAATAAGCTACAATATATATCCACGGACACAGACACACAACACACAGACACACAGACATACAGACACACAGACACACAGACACACAGACACACAGACACACAGACACACAGATACACAGACACACAGACACACAGACACACAGACACACAGACACACGAACACAGACACACAGACACACAGACACACAGACACACAGATACACAGACGCACAGACCACAGACGACAGACACAGACGCACAGACGCACAGACGCACAGACGCACAGACGCACAGACGCACAGACGCACAGACGCACAGACCCACAGACGCACAGACGCACAGACGCACAGACGCACAGACGCACAGACGCACCGACGCACAGACGCACAGACGCACAGACGCACAGACGCACAGACGCACAGACGCACAGACGCACAGACGCACAGACGCACAGACGCACGACACAGACGCACCGACGTACAGACGCACAGACGCACAGACGCACAGACGCACAGACGCACAGACGCACAGACGCACAGACACACAGACACACAGACACACAGACACACAGACACACAGACACACAGACACACAGACACACAGACACACAGACACACAGACACACAGACACACAGACACAGGGCACATGTACACACGGAGACACGGACACGTACACACGTGGATGAATTCTTTCAAGTTTTTCCAATATCTGAGTAATAATTTGAATAGGAAAATCTATCTATGTATTTTATCTACAAAATATTTTGATAATGAGCCTTAAAAACCAATTAAAAGGAATTTAAACTTAAAACCTGTATTTTCTGTAGTGTGACATGTCGTCGGTTTTAGCCTATCATGAATTTGACATGAAGGTGTAATCGTGTATCTGTCGTAGTTTTTCCTATCAAATCTATTATTTCATTGCATTTATTTCCACTTTGTATGTTGGTAAGAGATGTGTTGTTTCACACTGGGTATTTTTTTAATTGATTATGTGAATAACAGTAAAGGAGCAATCATTACTTTATTTGATTATTTGCTTATTTCGTATATGATAAAAGATGGATGCATCAAAATAGCAACATTTTGTCTTGTGTATGCGGTACTAATGATGAAAGTGTATGTCTGACACATGATATTGCTTCACTAATACCTTATACTATAAATATGATTAGAATATACATTTATTTACCTACACGATTTATACTCAAAGAAACAGTGGGCATATATCATTAAAATACCTTCATTTAAGGTTAGCTATTTCGATGTTTCCAACAACAGCTAAAAAGAATACACGAGAAAGTAAAAACAATCTAATCTAATTGTTAAACTACAACATTAGTATGTTACATATTACCTACGTGCTATCAGTAACATTCGATAAAAACTGCTGTGCTATAAATAAATACAAACAATTCAAATTATTAATTGAAAACTTGAATGGAAATTAACGTACAATAAAAATAGATTGTTAACCACATTATAGATTAATTATTATTTTACTTGACCTTACTGACAATATTTGAAAGACATAGTATCGAGACTAGCTACATAAATCTGTACAATGACGTTTATTCTAAGAAATACTGTAAAAGCGTACAATTTTGCAATACTAAGTGGTTTTATTAATAAAAGCCGAAACATACAATCTGTTGTTCCAAATATTGAAATACCAAATATTAGGTTTGAAGAATATGTATTTAGGAATTTAAACAAATGGCATGACAAACCGGCAGTGGTAAGTAAATAAATCACAAAGTTTCTGTTACACTAACCCTCTATTTACTTTTTTAGGTTTGTGCTGAAACAAATCGTGGCTACACGTATTTAGAAGTGTATAAAAAATCTAATGCTTTGGCAAATTTTTTATACAAATTTAATAAAGAAAAATCAATTGGTACTGCAGCAGTCGCACTACCAAATCTTCCAGAATATCCGATAATACTATTTGGAGTTATTCAAGCTGGTTTGAAGGTTACGACTTTTAATCCCCTTTCTACAGCAGGTAACTTAGATAATAACAAAAAACGGCAAACACCCGTATAGTCGATGAAATTGCTGTTTCAAACATAGATTAGGGCTTAAAGTAATACTGCCTATGGGGTTATATACCTTCGCTGTTCTAAACTAATGGCATATTTTAGAGCTACAAAGGTATACAACATCACTAGTAGTAAGCATTAGTACAAATACTAATCCGTTTTGAAACATATCTATTTTACCAACTATAGTACCAAAATACTTGTATTGAAATAGGGTTTAGTATTTAAAAAAATATTTTTTTTATAATAAACTTTTTACGAAAGTTGCCGTTGTTAGAGTTATTGATAACAAGTCGTATGTGAGACTTTCTCAAAGGGGTCTATTCTGTAAGAAGGAATTTTAATAAGGTTTGTCTTCTGAATACCAACCCGTCGCCGGCAACTTGGATTTTCTGGGAAAAACCCACCTTTCACTTTTTACGTGCCCACGTGGGGATCGTATTTTATCACCCCTATGGCTTCTTTTCGGAGGTCATTTTCAACCCTTGATGGAATTAGAGCCATTTTGGTTGTGTTAAGAACTTTTTGTCAGTTCACACCTACGGTTTTTTTTCGGTGGTTATTTTTAACCCCTAATTACGGCCTCTTTGGTAGTTTATCCCCTGGTAGGTAGGCAAATGCGTGCGCATACAATGTTCTATTAAGGGGCCCTAATGCTAACTTGTAAGACATGTGTAGATCTTCAAAACTTGTTCTCGGGCCTTCGCTCCCTGTCGCGGCCCCCTGGTTGAAAATGTTATGGGGCCCTAACCTTATATATAAGTGCAGAAACTAGCTCTCGGGACTTGGCCCCCATCGTGGCCCCCTTGGTCTAATTGTATATGGGTTCTAACCTAAAGATAGGTGTAGGCCATCGCCTCCCGTCATAAAAAATTTGTAGTCTGATAAGGTGGCCATAGCCTGGCGAGACAGGACTTGTATCAGGGTCTGCACCCTGGCCCCCTTTGAATTAAAATTGATTTTTAGCGTATAGACTAATGAACATTTTCTTTAAAAGAAGTTGATAATGCCCGTCTCTCTCCTTCTCTCTCGTTTATCCGTTTCTCTCTCTCTCTTTCGGCTCTTTCTCACACACAAACAAATCAATTAATTACTTAATCAATCAATCTCAAACAAATCATGCTTGATCAAATCAATCTCAATCCATCAACCAAAATCAATAAACCATGTCTTACAGTTTGTGGAACCAGCTTACAGTTCAAAATTGAATGAATTGAAGTCTAAATTAAATATTACGTGAAATAATAAATAATTTTACCTTAATGCAATGGTGCTTTTTATATAGACGGATTCTCTTTCTAAACAGTCACCACCTATACATTCGAAAAATTATGTCTGATATATTTGCATGTTCAATTACATACATACAAAATTGTTTTATAGAAACGTGTACATTAACAGTTATAAAAACCTCGTTAAAAGGACTGAAAAGTAATAATTACTTATATATATATATATATATATATATATATATATATATATATATATATATATATATATATATATATATAACATGTTTTAAAAATATCAAATTCATATAACGGAAATAAAAGACAAAAGGTTTTAATGGTTTATTAATGTATACGAATCAATAACTACAAGTTTAAAGTCCACGACTACGTACCAGCTATTGTAGATCTGATTTTATGACGTCATCCTATAAGAGTAGTAATATATTTAAAAATCTTTATCGATATTTTTGTTAGTAATATCAAGTGAAACATATATTAAAAAATAATACGCATACCTTCAGATGTATTTTTCTTATAACCATATGTTGAACTGAATTTTTGTTTATACAAGGTATCCACATGTAGCCTCACATATACTTATGTATGGTTGGATATAAACTGGCTATTGCTTTCCCATCATTATCCAATTTGAAAGTAGTACACAACACCTGATTACTGCAACTCGTATTTAGCATTTACATTGTACTTATAAATTTACATTAAAAAACGATTGTTATTTCAGCTATATGATAAAACTGCTTTTATGCGTCGCGTTAATTAATGTGTTTACAAATTATTTAAAAAGTTTGCTGTTGTAAAAAACATTAAGGTTCAGTATTAGGTGAAATAATAATCATTTTCTCCATCGGCTTCATCTTGAGCGATTATAGCTTATTAACTAGTAAAAACATCCTGATGCTGCTTCATAATAATGTTCACTACTATATTGTACGACAAACAACCCTAATTAGTCCTAGAAATACACCGCTAGGTGGCGCCGCCTCTATTACAGAAAACATTCGCTAGTTTAAAAATATACCACTAGATGGTGCCACAAACAAGATCCTGATTAGTCTTAGAAATATAACGCTAGATCGTGCCACCTTTATTCTAGAAAATATTCATTACGCCATATACAACTAGATGACGAGAAAAATTTAAATTTCCCAACAAGTGCCACGACAGGAGGGCGCAAGCCCTAACACAGTTTCTTATGTTATGTCTTATAAGGTAACAATAGGTCCCTTATTAGAATACAAGTTCAAATTTCTCGCAATAAGTAACCAGAATGTAAACACTTACATACAAATGCAAATTCAAATTTCCCACCAAGGGACCAGGGGCTAAGACCCGAAAGTTAGTAAGTTGCGAATCTCTATGCCTGTCTTATAAGTTAGCTTTAGGCCTTCTTATTATTATAATACAAGTTCAGATTTCCCCTCATAGATGGCGTGACAAACTGATTCAAATTTTTGGTCGAGGGGCGAGGGCCTGAAAGTAAGTTGCTAAGCCCTACATCTGTCTTACAAGTTAGCATTACACCCCTTGTTGTAATATAGATTCATATTTCCAGCTATAACCTGCAGAGACTTAAATACAAATAAAAATTCAAAATTTCCCCATTGGGGCCTCAACAAGGGACAAAGCCCCGAGAGCGGGTTGCGCAACCCTACACCTGTCTTACAAGTTAGCATTAGGCTCATTATTATTGTAATACAAATTCAAATTTTCCGGCAAGGGTACCACGACATACACGAAAGCTTACTAACGAGTTGCGATCACGGCAAGGGGCAAAGACCCAAGAACAAGTTGCGACACCCTACACCTGTCTTACAATCTCGGTTATGCTAGGAGAGTGTTGGACTGGGATCGCCGAAACAGCCTTCGCCGTAACCCTCGTGTCACGAAATTTTACCTATATGAGATATGATATCACAAAGATTTGCCGGTCAAAACTCAAAATGTTTCCGTAAGTACACTCTAATATCTTCCCTAGGGGCATGTTTATAAATCTAAAAAACCCTTTTTCGACAGTTCATCCGAAACTGAACCTGTATGTAAAGTCGTCTTATTTGGTAGCATGGCAGGCCCTTATCGGTAAAAATTCAAAGATTAAAAGAGGCCGGTATATTTAATTTGATTATAACCATTTTTTTTGGCAGAGGTAATTCAGCTAAGATAGAGTTTGTATGCTGTATAGAGGCAAAATCTAGCTTAAAGAAGAATAAGGCACAAGCCATTTTTTCGACATATACATTACTATATTGAAGATGCTGTCTTGTGTGTGTATTAGAAAACATGCTACTGATCCGGAGTTGTATAAAGAAAGATGTATGCGGTACAGCTTCAGGGGCAAAGAAAAATTGAAAGCCTGTGTAGTATTTCAATCTAGCGTGGGGAACTTAGCTAAGTTTTTTTTAAGAATAATCCCATATCTGTGTAATACTAATGGTAAAATAATATATTAGACATTAGCCCTTGCGTGTATTTAAAGTACAATTGCTAACGGTTGAACATTATTATGAAGCAGCATCAGAGTATTAGATGTTTTTACTAGTTAATAAGCTATAATCGCTCAAGATGAAGCGAATGAAGAAAATGATTATTATTTCACCTAATACTGGACCTTAATGTTTTTTACAACAGCAAATTTTTTAAATAATTTGTAAACACGTTAATTAACACGACGCAACTTTCCAATCATAATCAATTTGTATGTATGTTAAATAACAAAATGCATTCCACAAAAGCAGTTTTATTATATAGGTGAAACCTTTTAAATGTATGTTGTAAACAACCATCGTTTTTGAATGTAAATTTATAAGTAAATCCTAAATACGAGTTGCAGTAATTAGGTTTTGTCTACTACTTTCTAAATTAGATAATGATGGAAAAGCAATAGCCAGTTTATATTCAACCATTCATAACTACATGTGAGGCTTCATGTGGATCCCTTGTATAAAAAAAATATTTCAGTTCAACAGATGGTTATAAGAAAAACACATCTGAAGGTACGCGTATTATTTTTTAATACATCTTTTACTTGATATTGCTAACAAAAATGTCGATAAAGATTTTTAAATATATTATTATTCTTATTGGATGACGTCATAAAATCAGATCAGACTTTAATGTAAGCTTTGAACTGTAAGCTGGTTCCGCAAACTGTAAGACATGGTTTATTGATTTTGGTTGATTGATTGAAATTGATCTGATTGATTGGATCGAGCATGATTTGTTTGGGATTGATTGATTAATTAATTAATTGATTTGTTTGTGTGTGAGAAAGAGCCGAAAGAGAGAGAGAAACGTATAAACGAGAGAAAAGGAGAGATACTTGCATGATCAACTTCTATTACCGAAAATGTTCATTAGTCTATACGTCACTAGATGGCGCTAAAAATCAATTTTTAACTCAAAGGGGACCAGGGCGCAGACCTTGATACAAGTCCTGTCTCACAAGGCTATGGCCACCTTATTAGAATACAAATTCTTTATGACGGGGGGCGATGGTCTACACCTGTCTTTAGGTTAAAACCCACATACAATTGGACCAAGGGGCCATGATAGGGCCAAGTCCCGAGACTAGTTTCTGCACTTATATATAAGGTTAGGGCCCCATGACATTTGCAACCAGGGGACCGTGACAGGGGCGAAGGCCGAGAACAAGTTTTCAAGATCTACACATGTCTTACAAGTTAGCATTAGGGATCCTTATTAGAACATTGTATGCGCACGCATTTGCCTACATGCCAGGGCTAAACTGCCAAAGAGGCCGTAATTAGGGTGAAATTCCATCAAGGGTTAAAATAACCACCGAAAAGAAACCATAGGCGTGAACTGACAAAAGCTCTTAACACAATCAAAAGGACTCTAATTAGGGCAAAAATTCTATCAAGGGTTGAAAATGGCCTCGAAAGAAGCCACAGGCGTGAAAAATTCGATCCCCACGTGGGCATGTAAAAAGTGAAAGTTGGGTTTTCCCCAGAATATCGAAGTGCCCTGTTCTACTTTTATGAGTTACTAATTGGGCATTTCCTATACCCTGTGCATTAGGATGGAGCGAAAATTTCAACTTTCGAAATTTAATGTCGGCTAGTGCACAAAAGTTGTCTTTTATTATAGCAAAGAACATATTTAAATCGCAGGTAAATCGGTAAACTTTTAGAGATTCCTCAAAGGTTAAGAAATTTCTCAATAACAATCATATTAATTATTACGCAAAAAAAGGATTACGATGACCTGCGTTAAATATTACAAATATATTGTATGGAAACAGTGGTGTATTTCTATGTTTCAAGGTTATGTGCGAAACAGTGGGGTATAGTGCAGGCTATTTACATTGTATGCGGTCCTCGAGTCTCTACGTACGTGATATTGTGTGCCACGTATTTGTACGTATTAACTGTTTCGTATACTGTTTTTCAATAGTCGCGATAACGCATATAAGGAAAGAGACCTTTTGTGTAGTGTTTGGTGCACCAAAAAATTAAGCGAACATATATTACCAACCTAGGGTGATGTAATCAGACATTTTTATGAATCAGATATCAGTTAAAACTAACTTCTAAGAAAGAACAGAATACACCTGAAATAACAAAACTAGTTGCGGATAGTTTGAAAGAGCTTTGGAATAAGGCTTCGTTACCCGTTTTGTCAGAAAAGCGAATTACAGATATGATAAAAACATATTATAAGAAGTACCAAACTTTAAAAACCTTTGAAAATAGAAAGACCGATGCTGTTTCCAATAAAGTGAAAGAATTCCAACACCATGCCAATGATACCCTTTTGATATAACTTCGTGTAAATGTGTCGATTTGAGTTTATGCAATTTCAAGGTCAAATTGCCTCTTAAAGAGAGTTTTTACTAGACCAGAGAACCAAACGTAAGGTGGTAATTAGTTCAGTGATGTAATTGAAAGTAAGAAAATTGAAAAAGCTATCCAGAAAATCAAAGATATAGTCCAGTCAATCCGTGACTGAAAAGGTGCGCATAGATGCAAAAGGTCAGGTAGTTCTAATTTTTGGTATGTTGTATGTAAAGGGTCACTGTTAAATGCCCCAAGTTTTCGACCTCGCTAGTGTTCCGCAGGCGCCGAAAAATGACAAAATTTGTGGCCCTTTTCTGGTTTTCTCGAATTTTGAGCGTGAAAGAGCGGTTTAACAAAAAGTTGTTCAGTGCTTTCTTAAAGTATAGTATATTTTCCATAATTTAAAAAAATTCATCTTCCTGAGAATAATACTTTTTGAGTTACAGCCATTCAAATTTTGAACGAATTTTCAATATTTTCAAGAATTGTTAGTTTTCAGTTAGTATTTATGATTTTTCACTGGTTTTCCAGCAAAATTGATTAACATTTACTTCAAAATTAAAAAATTGTGCTTTAATCTGTGACTAAAATGGGGTTTCTATCATTAGCTTCTAAAACAAGGCGGCTGAAAAGCTGTTTGTTTAAATTAGGTAATGTATCTACATTATAAGACGATTGGTATATTGACAGTGCAACATAATATTATAAAACGTGGGAAAGCATATGCCACGTATTCAAATGAAGGTCGGTTGGAGACTGGTTCGGAGGAAGGGGCGGTTGGTGCCGAACTCCCCTCCACAGAATATAAAATCAGTTGTGAGAAGAGTGTTGAGTCAGTTGTCAATAGTTTTCATAATTAGTTGTTTGCTGTCCTTTGTATTTATTTATTGCGCGAAGTTTTTATGAGTGCAGTTTCGCCGCATAGTATTTTACTTTTTATTAATATAGTGATATTGTATAATAAAAAGGCATTACATGGTGTAACAATAGTGTATAGTGTATAAGTGACTGTAGCATGTCTTGTTCGTCGATTACCGGTGGTCGCTCAACTGTATCAGACTTGTGCTTTATTTGTAAAACTAGTATAAAGGAGGGGATGTCGTGTTGATAACAGAAAATGGAATAGCAACTCTTTTGAAGTCCAGTGTTGCTAGGAAATTAAGGATCATAATTTTTAAAATGCGTGAAACAAGTTTCCGTGCACAGTGCTTGGCAAAGAGGTATAACAACCCGATCTTCTATCAAACTTTTGATTTTCAACACTGTTGTTTCCTTTGCGGAGAAGAGATAACTAACACATTCCTTGAAGCCCAGAAGAAAGAAGCTGTCGAAAAGGAATAATGTGATAACTGTGGAAATAAATTCAATGAAAAATCAAATATTGAAAGCCGCCGATCAACGAAGTGATGAATGGGCAATGAAAATCAAACAACGGATTGGGAACAAGAAATTGATTTAATTGCACTTGATGCAAGGCACCACTTGTTTTCCCAAAGAAAAGTGTACGCAACGCCATCCACTGGACATAAAAGAGGATACCGACCAGCTTCCAATATGGAACGGGCAATGGAACATATATATTCATTCCTTCAGGAAAACTCTGAAGAATGCCAGTTTTCATTTGAAGAGCTGATTAGTCAAATTCCTGGGGATTACCGTCCTGACACTCGGACCATTAAAAGTCATCTGTTTAAGAAATACCAGGAAGATATTGTCATTGCTGAAAGAGCGACCAAAAGTACTATTGTATGTTTCAAAATGTTGGGCACAAAATACTAACTTCTGCTTGGTATGAGAGTAACAAATTGGACCATGAAGAAGAAAAAATGAGAGTAACAGAAGCTGCTGCTGAATTCATGTTTGGAGACATTCGTGCACAACCGTATGAAACAAATGAATATACACCTTCTGATAATTTCTTGGAAAATGTAGATTCAGTAATCCCCAAATCAGTGTTAAAATTTTTGTAAATTCTTATCCTCAAAGGTAAGCGTAGCAGCCTGGATAAGTGGAAAAAGAAATGTTCGCAATGTCACATGCCTTAATAGCTGCAGTTCAACCTCGTTCGTTTTATCCTCACTTTTACTTGGAGTTGGTGTGTATTTGTACCACAAATTTGGATCAAAGCACCTCATTGAACTGCTGTCATCTCTAGGCTTCTCATCTAGTTACAATGACACCTTGTCCCTAACAACATTGGCAATTTTACGCCCTGACAAGCTAGAGATCGATGACGGTGGTTTTGTGCAGTTCGTATTTGACAACGCCCATTTTAATGTCCATACATTGGACGGTTCAGGCACTTTTCACGCTTTGGGAGGTGTCATGGCAATAACTCCTCGCACTTCAATGAAACCAGACAATAATATTACCAAAGTAAAGAAATACACTGCCTCTGGTATTGAGGCTATTGCGCCTATAGAGCTTCTAACTTTTGATAAAACTTTCTCAAAAGGATTGGCGTCATTACAGTTGCAGATTTAAACACTATCCACCTACTTCACGATGATGAAATAGTCCCTTCGGCTACTGATATCATTTGGCTGTATGGAAAATGCTTGAAGAAAAAAATATTGCAGGTTGGAATGGTTTTATGGAAGAGGCGATGAAGGATAAAAGTTATGAACAATCTAAAGTTGTATGCCGTCTTTATAAACTTCCCCATCTAATCCAGACACAATCTTAACAGCTCTTTTATTTGCCAGGAAAAGTGTAATCAAAAACTTGTTTTGTAACTTGTGATCAGCCTTTGTGCTTGAAAGGTAAGGAAATAGTTGTAAATCGCCTAGATTTAGAGAATGTTGAAATGAGGCTGGGAGGTTATGAATGGCAGTGGTCTGAAGGAACTTTTTCGACTATTTACGCGGAGAATAGTGTGGAAAAGATTATGTCCGGGCATGCATATGGACGAGCAGTGCGGGCTCATATTTTAACTCATTTAGCATTGGCTACTGGAATTCTGGAAACGATGACTTTCAACATGGAAGGAGGCATCTCTTAGATGAGTGGCTACTAACTGATGACAGATCCGTGATTTTGACGTCCCAAGAGAACGACAATTTTCAGAACGTTGCAACAAAATTTCGAAAGGCTCTCTCCAAAATGGAAAGCAATGGCCCCACGGCCAAGTTGTGGGTACAATACTTTCGTACCAACTGGGTTCTTCATCTGAAAACGATTCAAAAATGCTACCATTCTTTCATGCGTCAGGCCACATTTTCTATGCTAAGTGTGCACAGTTATACCTTCAAGACATGTGGACCTTGAAAGACAGAATGGATCCTGTGGAATATAATAAGTTCACAAGTGAAGGATATTTTACGATCCGGCGGACAAGAAAATTCTGGTCTGGTATTTGGTCAGATATGACCATTGAGCAGACGCTCATGACGACGATGAAATCCTCAGGCGGCCTAACCAGAGGACGTGGAATTACTGACACTGTCCTCCTTCGTTGGACACTAGGAATGGTGTATTTGCAGAACATCTGCAGCGAGGTAGAAACTTACTGTGGCACTGAATCAGCAACCTCTGAGCAACATGTTGATACCCGGCCTTCTCGTATTATTCGAGATGAAGCTGACACTGAAAAACTGAGACAATTGTTTTCTCAACATCCTCCATTTCCTAACACAAATTGTCTAATTTCGATTAACAGTGGATTGATTGCACCCGAAAATGTGAACTGCCATATATCTCAGGAGATTGGTACAAAGCTGATGCTCACAATCGTCAATACTAATTTTTCAGAAGTGAAATTCAAGCGAAAAGACAAGGTTGTGACGCTTGGAAGTGTTGTAAATTATGTGAATGTATGGCAAACATACTATACTTTAAAAAGTACTGAGTAGTTTTTGTTAAACCACTCCTTCATGCTAAAATTCGAGAAAACCAGAAAAGGGTCAAACATTTTGCCATTTTTCGGCGCCTGTGCGCTGCGAACATAGCGAGGTCGAAAACTTGGCGCATTTAACAGTGACCCTTTACATACAACATACCAAAAAATTAGAACTACCCGACTTTTTGCATCAATGGATGTGCAGATTGACTGGATTAATACGGCTAAAATATTAAAAGACAAAATTCAACCCAAAAGTATCATACAAGGGGTTGCATTGTCAGAATCTGATCTTTCCGATAAAGGCTACCTTTAAAAATTATTATGAGAATCCAATTCCGCCAACGTCACAATCAACAGAAACGATTGGACGAATGAGAATTTCATTGCCAAAGTTAGCAAAAGCCTGTGACAGAACAGATATTTCTGATAAAACCGCGGTAATAATAGCTTCAGCTGTTTTGGAAGATCTTAAAATAATTACTCTCAGCGATTCAACAAAAATAATTGATAGAAGTAAAATACGTCGTGCTAGAAAGGGGAAGAGATCGGAATATCAAAGCAGAGATAAAGAAGTTATAACCGGTTTGTTTTTTGACGGCCGCAAATAAAAAACAAGAAAAAGCAAGACAAGATACGAAACAAACTTTATAGATACACGGTTAACGAAGAGCGTATTGCGTTAATTTCAGAGCCCGGGTCGAAATATCTTGGTTATGTAACGCCATTGTCCGGATCAGCATTAAATATTAAAAAAGCGATAGTAAGATTTTTAGAGGAAAAGACAAACTTTTCAGATTTGGAAATTCAAAAGACTTTTGATGAAATTTTTAAAGCTTTAAGTAATAATGATTACCTCCTGCAGTTAACGATTGTTTAAGATTTAAGTCACGTCTAATACGTTTAAAGAGACGAATATATAGTAGTCCATTTAAGGATGATACGAATTCAAGCAAAGAGAAGTTCATCTCAGATTTATGTTCGATTAATGGTATTTTGTTAGAACGTACAGATGTAAACGAATGTACAGATGCTACAGTTCATGACGCTTCTTCAGTTACGTTTAGGCCAAAACAAATTCCAGTGTATAAATGGAGAATTAAATTTTCAGGAAAGTGTTACATCATTTTTAGAGAAAGTCGAAGACTTATGTGAGTCTCGTCATGTTAGTCGTTCAGATTTATTTATGACTCCATAAGTTTTATTTTCGGGTATAGCTTTACAGTGGTTTAGAAATACAGAACATACAGTTAGTACTTGGTCAGATTTAGTTATTTAAAAGAGATTTTTTACCTTTCGATTATGAGCATGATCTTTTGTTAGAAATCCAGTAACGTACTCAAGGTGTGGAAGAGAATGTTATAACATATATTATTGCAGTTCAAGCACTTTTTATAAGATTACCTAACCCTAAGTCAGAAACAGAAATTAAAATACTTATTTTGTCAATTCAACTTTGACAAAATTGTTTACATCTTTAACAATTTTTAACAAATATTACTACTGACGAAGATAACTGTAAGTGTTATCGAAACGTTTAGATTGTATAATTTAAAATACACCATTAAAAAGCCCAAAAAAGATAAGTAATTTATTATGAGTGATAATGGTGAAAGTTTACATTTTCATAGAAACAGAAATTGTTTTACAAATTTAAATCCATATTGTGCATCTAATATTGGTATTAAGAAATTCTCGTCCATTAATGAATTAAATGAAGTATGTAGAGCAGTTCCAGATTTAAAATTTCGTACAGTAAGGTATGTCACCTCCTAGAAAATGTATAGATCTTTTAGAAACTAAAATTTGAAATTTAATTTTTAAAGTTGGCTTTTTACGTTTTAATTTTTCAACTTTGACAAAATTGTTTACTACATCTTTAACAATTTTTAACAAACATTACTACTGATGAAGATAACTGTAAGTGTTATCGAAACGTTTAGATTGTATAATTTAAATACACCATTAAAAAATCCCAAAAAAGATAAGTATTTTATTATGATTTAACTTGTTTATCTATGAGTCAACCATCTACCTCTAATACAGTTAGTGTTGTTCAAGTTATTTCGTCTAGTATATGTTGGAATTGTGATAGCAAAGGACACTCTAATCGTGAATGTTCTGAGCCTCGGCAAACTTTTTGTTTTAAGTGTGGTAGAACAGGTAGTTACAGTAATTTTTGTGTTAGTTGCAATTCAAAAAACTTGCGTTCCGTCTATTTCTCGTCCAGCTCCAAACCCTACAGGTACCGAAAACCAATCTACGAACTATGAGAACAAATCGAAAACCTACCGATTTAGACAGACAACGACAAATAATTTCCTCGGTGAAGACCTTATTTAAACCCAAACGAGACAAATTTAATTCTTCCATGTCTTCATGTAGCCAGTATGTGCCTCCCTTCCGTTTGACAATAGACTTTATCTTACTGTTAAAATTTTTGGTCATTCATTATCCTGTCTTATTGATCGTGGTGGTGCAGTTACAGTTACAGGTAGCACATGTTCACAGTTTCTTGAGAACAATGGAATACAGTATATTAATCCTTGTAGTGTAGCAGTAAGTACAGCTGATGGTACTATGCAGGAATGTCTTGGTCAAATTTCATTACTGTTTACATTGCATAGTTCTACTCGATGGATAGATTGTTTAGTGGTGCCTTCTATAAGTCAAAGTATTATTTTAGGAATGGACTTCGGTTCTATGTTTGGGATTAAGTTAGATTTACGTTTGAAAGCTTATAGTACGTCTCTTTCAACCAGTGCTTCTTCGCATCGCAGTGTTGAAAACATTTGTGTATCTTCCGTTAAGATAATCGAATCTTATGAATCCCTTACCTCTGAACAAAAACTTACCTTGGAGAAAACTATCTTAAAGTTTGATAAATTAGTTTCTGATAAACTAGGTCGTACTACTGTAATGGAACGTCGTATAGATACTGGTGATGCCTTACCTATAAGATAACGACAATATTTATTATCTACCGCAATGCAAAAGTCTTACATCACGAAGTAGATATAATGTTACAGTTAGGTGTGATTAAAGAGTCGAATAACCCTTTGTCATATCCTATGCTTTTAGTTAAAAAAAAAGTGGTGACCATAGAGCCTGTTATGATGCAGGATAGCTAAATAGTGTGACAAAAAGGATTAGTATGTCTTACCTCAAACCGACTCTATATTAAATTCTCTTGGTTCGGCTAAGTTCTTATCTTCCATTGATTTATCTCAAGTATTTTGGCAAATTAGTTTAGAAAAGGAGTCGTGTGCAGAAACTACATTCACTATTCCAGGTAAAGGTCTTTTTGAGTATGTTGTGATGTCGATGGGTCTTACCAATAGTCCTCAGACATTACAAAGATGTAAGGAAAGAATATTCAGTTCCTCTCTTTTAGGCGAGGAAGTGTTCGTATATTTAGATGATATTATAGTTGCCTCTCCAGATTTTCAGTCACATATCGATATATTAAATAAAGTTGCCCAACGACTAAGGATACCGGATTTACTATTAATCGTCAGAAGTGCCAATTTTGCCGACATTATCTTTCATTTTTAGGTTTTGTTATTGATCAACATAGTCTTCGTACTGATCCCGAAAAGGTTTCAGCGATTGTTAACTTCCCTACTCCTAGGAATACTACCGAAATAAAGCGTGTTTCTGGTTCTATAAGTTATTACCGTAGATTTATTAAGGAGTATGCCCAACTTTCAGCTCCCATAACTACTCTTTTGAAAGGAAAGCTAAAGGTCAAACTATTAAGTGGACTAATAAAGCCGAATCCTCAGTTCAGGAAAATAAAAGCGAATTACTCCGCTCGCGTTCTTGTGTCTCCCGATTTCGATAAGAAATTTTACATTCAGACTGACGCCAGCGATTTAGCTGTCGCTGCAGTATTGTTTCAGGAACATAATGGTTCTGATTGCTTTTGTAAGTCGTGCATTAACTGATGCTGAGAAGAAGTATGCAGCTACAGAATGAGAACTTCTCGGAATTATTTTTGGTATTGAACACTTTCGTGGTTACGTTGAAGGTAAAAATTTTACCGTTATTACCGATTGTGCAGCACTTAAGTGGCTTCGTAACAATCATGAGCCAACTGGTCGATTAGCTAGTTGGAGTTTGCGTTTGTCCCAATTTACGTTTGATGTTCAGCATCGTTCTAGTAAACAAAATATTGTTCCAGATGCCTTGTCTCATGCAATATCTTCTCTTAATATGTCAAATTTTAGTCCCGATAAATGTTATGAAGATATGATTCAGTCCAGTCCAGATCAGTATCCTAATTTTCGTGTACATGATAATTATTTATTTATTTATTTAAGTATATTTCGCCTACGTTTCGCGTTGAGTCAAATATTTATGATTGGAAGCTTTTAGATAATCGTGATTCTGTATTAAAAAAACGTCATGACGATTCTACTGCTTCGCATTTTGGTGTTTTGAAAACTATGGTTCGAATAACTGAGAAATACCATTGTCCTAAGTTAAAGTTATCTGTTAGTATATACATAAAGTCTGGTAGCATTTGTGGTGCTCATAAAGCAGAACATTTAGCAAGAGCCGGATTAATGGGTAAAGAGAAAGATGTCTGTTTTCCCTTCCAAATGGTTATTATAGTTATTATAGGTCCCTTCCCTCGAAGTAAAAATGGAAATGCATTTTTATTTATAGTTACCGATTACATTACAAAATTCATTTTAGTTCAACCTCTTCGCAAGGCTACTACAAAACCAATTATACGTTTTCTGAAAGAACAAGTGTTCTCCATTTTTGGAGTCCCTCAAACAGTTTTGTTCGATAATGGATCGCAATTTGTTTCCAAAGAATTTCGTACATTTCTCAAATCTTTAAAGGTACAGAATTTGTGGTATGATGCTAGGTATCATCCCCAGGTTGACCCCACAGAAAGAGTTAATAGAGTCATTGGCACTGCATTTCCTCGTACATTAAAGACTACCATCGCGAATGGGGTGATCATATTTTTGAGATTGCCCAAGCAATTCGTATGGCTCGTCATGAAGTAACTCAGGTTACTGCAGCGTTTTGATGTTTGGTCGTCATGTCCCTGTGACAGGAGATTTTTATGGCACTCCCGATCCCTTAGATAATGTGCAGTTAGCAAACCGTTTCTTTTTATTTAAAGAAAATGTCTTTCTTCCCGAATTATATGACGAAGTCAAGGAAAGATTACATAAAGCATGTATTCGTAATGAAAAACAATATAATTTCCGTAAGTATAATTTAACTTTCAATGTTGGTGATATGGTATAGAAGCGAAATTTTACCTTATCTGATGCGGATGCACAGTATTCTAAGAAGCTTGCTCCGAAATATGTTGATTGTAAGGTTATTCAGAAACTATCTCCTTTCGTTTATGAACTTCAATATTTGAATGGAAAGAATGTTGGTCAGTTCCATGTCAAAGATTTGAAATCCAATTTTTCAAGTTTTGAATAAATTTGTATATAGGCAAATATGGTTATTATAGAAGGTAGGATTAGTATACATTTTCAGTTATAATTAATTGTTCAGTTTAAGTTCAGTTTCAATTGTCTCGGCGTGTTTAGTATTCTTTTTGGTTAACATTGTTACAGTTTGATTGTGAGTGTGTCTGTGGAAGCAAATGCAGTAAGGTTGTTGTATATATGGGTGATGATAGTAACACAATCTGGATCGTAACCCTTCTAACAACTTGTGACTTAGTTTAGGATTCCTCCGGGTCTTATTAATTTTTTGTTTTTTTTTTACTGAGTGGCATGTGTAACGTGCCAATTTTTGCCTATCGTTACCTTAATTTAAGTTTCGAAATTTTGCATTATTAATGATAAATATATTTACATTACACTAGTATCTTTAAGCATTTCTTTTTTCTATCAATAATTAATTTTTTTATATCTCGATATTTTCACTTTAACCTATATAATTACGGACGTCCCTGTGTAAATTTCAAATATCTATTTTAGTTGTTTTATGCGCAAACGCGTATTGAAGACGCTTACTTCACCCTGTTTCTTGTAGCTACCAGTTCGTTATGTTATCTTTTAAGTTTTGCTTCCCTTTTCCAAGGTATTTAAGCTTTTAATTACATGTTTGTAAATATTACATTTATTAGGGAACAAAGGTCGGGGAATAATCCTATGGCAGTAGCAAGGCCCTGGATATGGTAATAATTTCGTGTTGCACAAAGTGGCGCATGATAATGCATTGTCATCTTCACGAGTTGAAATAACATTTGGTTGGCATAAATCACGCATGCTGTTATATATAGCCTGCGGTCGTCGTCAATATCAGCCGCTTTAGCCGTTCGAATCTCCGTTAGTCGTTTAATCTACATTTTCATTATTGTAGGTGGAACATTTTGTGAAACTTACCTTACGTTAATATATACTACAATTCGTTTATTTGTACGTTGAACACAAATGGAAATTACCTTTGCATTATCGTATATTTGTCTTGTGAATTGGAAATGAAATTTCTCAAGCTACAGTTCGTTTAAGACAAGACTAAAATATTTATTTTGCACAAATAAGTAATTATCCTTTTAGTGCAGTTTAAGTAAGTACAAATCAGTGTAGTTTTGTTTGATACAGTTATACAGGATCAGCTGATTTCTGTTCTAAGATAGAAACATTAGAGTTCATAACCTATCATACGGTAATATGTGTTGACATTGGTCAGTACGTTTTATGATTGAATACTGTATTGATCATATTACATTTTGAATTTTAAGTAAAGGTAGATGATAAGCTTATATAGTTGTATTGATTTAGTAATTATTTAAAATCGTAAATCATTACGAGAAATATAATTTGAGTTATTTTATGCTGAAATTATTCAGACATTTTGTTTTACTTAAATATACATATAACTACAATTATGTATTGTTATTCAGATTACCCATTATGCTTTAAGGTACAACCCTTTCTCAATTTTTGTTGTATTTTAATTATCAAACGTATAAATTGGGTGGCGTCCCAACAATAAAACAAATGTTAATACTGATTACACATACGGATAAATCTCTGCATCCCTCACACCTGAAAATCAATGAGTTCTCAATTATAGTAAGTTTCATAACTTCGTAGCTCACCGAGCTAGAGACTTACAGAGTTCAGTTTATTTTGATATTTTGTACTGCCTTATAGACAACTTTCCTCCACACTAGCAAACTTTAAAACAAAACAAAAATTTTTTTCATCCAGATTCTCTCCACTCTACTGTGGATTTTTAGTGTAACCTTTTGGGCACTTGGTCTGTTTAGTTTATTATTAATTTCTGCACTTATGTGAAAATAAAAGATAAAACAATTTGACTTTCTAATAATGGTATTAATGTTTCTGTCACTATTATTCTTTCCAAAATACAAGTTCCCAACAAGAAACTAATTTTGTAATTACACTAACTGCTTTCTCTTGTATGTAAGGGAAATTTTATGTATACACTAATTACATCGCCCATAAATAACAGGAACACGTTAATTATTATTACTAATCACTTATTTCACAAACATGAATGCATGTAATTTGCAAATCTATATGCACGTAAAAATAAATTAATGTTTACGATTTTAAGTGGATGTTTTCCGTGCCGCGCTAAACACGCAGTATCCTATTGTTATCCCTTTTAACGCCTATAACGTAAAGCAGTCTTCTGAGTTCCATGTATTAGAACGATAAAGGTATATCACTTCACTAGCAGTATTAGTATAAACACTAATCCGTTTTAGAAACATATCAATTTTACCAACTATAGTACCAAAATGCCTGTATTGAAATAGGGTTTAGTATTTAAAAAAATGTTTTTTTATAATAAAATTTTTTACGAAAGTTGACGCTGTTGGAGTGTTGATAACAAGTCGTATGTGAGAGTTGGTATGGTTCCGTCGTCAGACATTTTTTATTCTGAGGACAGTGTCTGTAACGGGAGCTTTAAAAGAAAACAAAAGTTCGCGCTAAATTATACGAGATTAGATACTTATATATTATTTTTATGGATAAAGAAATGGGTATTATTTATTTCTATTTGATGAAAAGCTTGAGTTTAAAATACTTATCTTTTTCGTTTTTTTAATGGTGTATTTTAAATTATACAATCTAAACGTTTCGATAACACAGTTATCTTCGTCAGTAGTAATATCTGTTAAAAATTGTTAAAGATGTAAACAATTTTGTCAAAGTTGAAAAATTAAAGCTTGAGTTTATGTCAACAAGTTATCTACATATTCAATGTGAAAATATTTAAATACGCGGCATTTGCAAGTATATTGATCTATTGGAAGGGATGAGACGCCATCATAATAATGATGATGAACAGTTTTTAAAACAGTCGCGTTAAGAAAGCGATCAAAAAGAGTCGCATAAAATAAACGATCCAAGTTGATAGATTGACGCCGCAGCATAAGTGATATTGTATACTCTTGCTGCCCTATAAAGTGTGAAAATTACAAATAAGAATTAATTAGCAGTATGAAAGGGAAGAAGTAGAAAAGTACCTTCATTATTAAAATAATAAAAAGTGGAAATATTGTCAATTTGGCGATAATAAAAAGATTGCGTAATAGTTTACAATAGCGGTTTAAGTGCGCGTTGAAAGTGTTCCAAGTTGAGGTTTTGATAGCGAGTGATAAATATACAATAAGACAATCGACCCAATTTATAGATCAATATATAACGTATAATAACTAAAGAACATTGATAATGAAAGTATGGTTTTCCGTAGCTCGCTTGCATTTTTTTGCGCAATCCGTTTATGACTAAAATTGAACAATGAAGTGAAAACTGTATAGTGTAAATATATAGAACAATTATTTACTAAATAAAGATAAGGACAACAAAGGAGAACGGAGAACGGTTCCAGAATACCGGCCAAGTGACATCATCGGAGCAGTCTCTAACCTATTTGAGCCCCCTTTACCGGCCAAAGAAACGCAACTATTACATCATCAGTTTTTCAACAAAAATAAGTAAGAACCCTTTTTGTTTGTGTTAATAAATAAAACGTTTTTGTGTTTGATTTCTCGAAACTGTACATTTGACTATCACAATTAAAGGAAAAAATCGTTTAATTCTCATTTGTTATATGTTAGTTTTAAGGTTATTGTAGATTATAAGTTTGATTTATATATATGTGTGTAAACAACATACTGATGCATTTTCGTTCAGATTTGGAATTTAATACTAAATGAGTATAACGTTTGATTTACTTGTATTGCTAAAGATTATTAATATCAAAAGATTATACAAATATTGAATATATAAATGCATGAAGAGGTCAAGTCAATAGGAATCCCGATAAATAAATAAATCGAAATGAGCATAAATTTGGTCAATGATAACAGTAATCGCTTGTTTACTTTAATTTTAAGCTAGCCGTCGCAGCCAATTAACAAAGGAATTCGTAAATGTAATTCTTCATTTATGCAAACCGAAATTAATTAGCAATCGAAGGAAAATTTCACTAGTAAATGATATATTTATAAATTGAACCCATTCAGTTTTAATAAAACGTAATAAAAAATAATCATTTCAGTTTCACAATAACAATATCAAATTTTATTCAATAATGTTGAAATTATAAAAAAGTTTAAAAGAACTCAATTCTTATTCTTTGGAGCGGGTTAAACAAACAAAAGTAATATCCAAGGGTATTACGCCCGTTGCATATCCATCATGACAAAAATCATCATCATCAAGGAAGCTGCCCATTTCATGGCAAAATATAGTTTCAAAAATGTTAATACGATAACGCAATCGGCATCCAATCAAGTGCACAGGAAGATTTCCCTTAGCAATGTATCATCTAGTTAGTGATGTAATTCTTATATGGCCCCTTGAAGCGTATCGTAACTTGACACAGAGGTCGTCGAACAAATAAGATCTGGCGTCACATATAATTAATAAAAAATACTGGGAATATACATGTAGTAATTTTAGCGCCACATATCCAAACCGGTTTTTTAACTTAGTTGGATTATGTGTAGGTATTGCAAATTAATTGACTGGATTTCGGAGTACAAGACTATGTGTGTTAATAATAATTTGCATAAATATTCTGGAGCATATGTTATTTGCATATAATAAATCAAATAGCATAAATTGATAAAACCCTGTTTTCCATGTTTAGTATTTTTAGGTTATTGTACTTAAATCTATTAATACTATTATGTGAAAGCCAGGTTTCTAGAATAATCACAAACTTCTAATTTAACATTGCCTATTATTATATTATTAATAACAAGTTCTTTAGATTTAGCGACATTTTTCTTGCTGATTATTCACATTAGTTTTCTCTTAGCTGGAGTAAGAGATAATCGGTTTCTTTCAGACCACTCACATACAGCACTTAATACTTCATTAATTTCATGTACAACGGGTTATAATTTACAGAAAATTATTTATGTAACTGAATGTTATCAGCGTATACGTGAACATTCCAATTGTTTATTATTGCAAGTGATAAATCAGCCGTAAATATCAGAAATCAACAATGGTCCCGACACGCTTCCTTGGGTATCACCATGGGTAACATATTTTGCATCGGAGATACGGCCATCAAGCTTTATAACCTGTTGTCGATCACAAAGATAATTTATTATCCACTGTGTACCCGTTGACCAATTTTATAATAATTTAGCTTTAGGATCAGAAGACTATGGTTGAATAGATCGAATGGAGAACTGTAGTCAAAAAGTGTGAGAACCGTCACCATTGAAACATACATACATGTATATGTGTTTCTACTGCCCTTGTCATAAGTAAAAGAATATTAATAGTGTGTAGTTTTTCAAAATGTTTGGCTAAAGGAACTTTAGGCACAGATGTGACCATGCTTCCTTTCAATACATTCAAGGAACAGTTAATTGTATGGACCAGAGTGCTCATAAGAATGGTAATACATATTTTAACATTTTTAAATTAATTAAATCAATTCCAGGAACATTAGATTAAAATTTATAAATAATGTTTTGTACTTTCTTTGCAGTTATGTCATGAAATTATGTTTGGTGACATGTTTCCATTGAATTGTTTGAATAATAATTGATCGTTCAGTCACTAGCTTGAATAACCATTGATTGTTGAAGGAAAAACCGCTAATTGTGTTAACATCCTTAATTTCTCTTGCTCATTTCAGCTTTGGACTTTCTGTTATACATTTCATGACATAGCGTTTAAAACAAAAATTCAAATTCTTTAAGTATAGTACTAATAATTTAATTTTTAATGTTCAATGATTTTTGGTAGTTAAACTAAAAAGTATTTTTCTTAGGACAATTTTGCAACCTCTTTTGTAATATGTTCATAATGAAAATAGGCAACATTGTAAAAACAAAAACAATAATATATTTCATATAGACGTTTAAACTTTCATGACAGATAGAGGTTAATAGAAATTTAGATATTAATATAAAAAAAAAAGTAATTGCACAAGTACATTCATAAACTAAATAACACAAAAAAACAAATAAAGGGTTAATATATTACCGAACACCATTAAATCTGGTACAAAATTATAACATTAAGAGGAAATAAATAAAAATCAGTTTAGTTACACAAAAACACAATAATAAAAAACACATGTAGTCACACGCACAATTGGGTCATAAATAATCAAAATAAAAATCATAATAACAATCATAATACCAAACATGTGGCCCTTTAAAGCCAATCATGGCGCTGTTTAAGTAAATAAACACATAAAACAATAAAGCAAATTACGGTACATATAAAATATATCAACAGTAAAATTGCACAGGTGATAATAAGGTAAATGCAGGGACATAAGAAAACAGACAAGGATTTAATCGTACAAAATTGTTTAGTGATCACCTAAGCACAGAATACATAAATCAAATTACAATGAAGCACATACAAAGAGAAATCAGCTCGCAAGCAAATAATTCTGTTTAAACAAACTGACAAAAAAACTCATTAAAACAAAGCCGATATATAAGTTTGAGGGCGTTAGAAAAATACAGTGCTCTTTTCTCAGGTTACACATTCATCTATACAACAATAAAAACAATAAAAATAAAATTCGAGGTGTTGAATGGTTATCTGATTGCTGGAGTGTGTACACGCTTGGTAATTGCCTTTTACAATTAGTAACCAAAGCGGTATCATGTATCCGTTTATCAGCCCACCTCTACACAAATATAAACATAAACAACAACCAACAATGCTAATTCGCGCAAATACCAGAGGGACGGCTCTGTTATGTCTTATTTTAGCATATTTTAGCTTAATGAGTCCGCGTACGAATAAGATACCTTTGCAAGGCAATGTTTGATTCTTTTAATACGTTACATAGGCTGGTAAAGTGATTCGCTGCGAGCTTTAATTTGTATAAAAATACATACTTACACTAGAATAAATATTCCCTTAATTAATCAAGAATTATTTTAAAGACAAGCTGTTTACAATGAAGGTATTTCATTAACCCAAAAATCGATCTGGCTCGATTGACACTCTAACTGTGACTAACTTTCCCTCAATTTCAAACCTAACTAACTTTACTCCCGAAATTAACCCCCATTTTTCAAAGGTAATATAAAAACAAGAAACATTAATTTCCATTGGAGCAGTTTCATATTAATTATCTTAATTTTAACAATATGCATTCGTGCGTAACAAGCCCTACATTTACGTCGCGGGTTTCATCGTATTAAACAAAGATCCCTTTGGATTTGCACTCTGTTCAGTCGTAATTAATCACTAGATCAATGCCATTTTTTTACATCAAGAGCGCGCATAAGAAATTCCAACGATTCGTTACGTAAAGCATTTTTAAGCGTACATCTGCTACTCACCCCCCAACATGGGTTTTACAACCCTAGACAAATATTAGTTACAAACAATCCCACATTCCTTACATAAAAATATATAAATAAAATATTAGCAAATTATGACGTATTATCAAGATATTAAAATCCACTAATTATCTTTTCTATCAATGGCGATTTAACAAACGCTTATTGCAATAATAAAATTTTCGCGGTCCGCTACCTACATATATATATATATATATATATATATATATATATATATATATATATATATATATATATATATATATATACTAGGTATCCACTAAGGGCGGCGAGGTAAGATGTATGGGAAACTATAGATGCTACAGCGTCACGTAAAAAAATTTCATAACTAAAATGACCAAGAGAAATCGCTAGAAAACACTTTACAATTCTAAAACTGCCGCAAGATTATATTATACCCTTCTTGTTTGCTGTAACCCAGCGCGGTTTTAGTTTGCCTCGGCTTTGCTCAGTCGTGTTTATAATTTATTATAGACGGGGTGTGGTTCGTACTATTTGGTAGGCTTAACATTGTCACCTTAAATAATTATGCTTAAGCGGTTTAAAACGTATATTTTTTCATAATTTAACAGAAAAAAAATGATATTAATAACAACTAAAAATGTATTCTCTTTTTGGTCCTGACGGCTCCTCACACTCGTTCTCTTGGGGGGGAGGCTGCTTACTAGGTGCGTAGTCGTTTCTGTGAACAGAGATATTATCTTAATCTACTCCCTACCTAGTATGTAATATTTATATTACGGTCCTGTATTTACAGAAGCTGGTGTGGTAGCCCCAATACAGTTTTGGTCGAAGGCGCCAGCGCAACGAACTCGAATCGTTTCGGGGACGGAGAAAATCAATACCGTTCTCTACTTATGTGCATGGCATATTTATTATTCTTCAATAACTCTGGAGCGCTGAAGCTGGTATGTCGTACTCCAATGAAGCAATACAAGCGCGAGATTCGCGTATGCAAATAGGAGATCTCTGGAATATTTTTATTTGATTAGAACCGGTTTGAGAACGCGTTTAGATTATTTCAGCAACTGGATTACGTCATAACGGCGTAACTAAATTTAATTATATACAAATTATAAAGGAAACGAAATACTTGCTATACTCAAATGAATTTACTTTTAAATGTACCCTTTTTACTAAAGTAACTAGTAAGATACACCAGGTCGTAATTATAGTATTTACTGCAAGTGAACATTAGATAATTTCCGGCGGTATTCTTAATTTATTTAAGAACGGTCTTGCACTAGGTATCTCGCGATGGTTATTCGGAATACAATTTTATGCAACAGGTTTCTTTATATATTCTCCTGCGAATAAAGACACCGTGTGTGGTTAATGCGTTTGTCTGTATGTATTGTATGTAGGTGTATTAAGCGGGATCTTAGTGATAATCAGGAGACGGAAGGCAATAGCCTGTCTAACCTGGTGAACTAAGAAAAAGAAGGTCGTAGGTCTTTACAGTCCTGTATCAAACCTTCACCCTCAAGTGTTTGCGAGCGACGTCGGGATCTACCCTGCGTGGCACTCTCTCTGTATGTGTACTGTCAGGCGACATGGGGGTTACCCCTTCGTTACTCTCTGTATGTATGTGTTTGTGTAATGATAACGTTATAACTCCAGGAGACTAAGCCCGTCGTTATTTACGTTCTGTAGTGTTTGATTGTAAATTGTTAAATATTATAACTCTACAACTTACGTGTCTATTAATTGCAGTTCGGGATTAAACTTTAGGACTCCCGGCGCGAGGTGGTGCGCGTTATCACACGGTCGCGATGGACTCCTCTGCAGCGATTAGCAGGGCGGTGCTTACACGAAGCAATCGGTACGCCGGCTACTGGATATCTGGAACGGCGTGGCGGTCTCGGTCACGATCGGGCAGGTGGTGATAGATGATGAACGGAGAGCGAACTTCTTCGAGATGATCCCCGGAGAGATCTCTGAGAGCAGCGCGTCGCGGGTTTATAAAGGTGCATCGGTGCGCGGCTTCGCGGTTACCGTGCGGGGGATGCCGTTATGGGATTGGTTGAAATTGTTCTGACGTGCAAAAACTTACTGGTTTTTAGAAATACACGTCAGCGGTGATTAATGAATTATTTGTGGTGTAATATCGCGTAAACTTTTAAAATTTGAGATATAGAGTGGTCCGCGAATAATTTATTCTAAAAAACATACGTAAAGGATGCTGGATCTTTACAAGATGGTGAAAGTGCTATAGCAAATAATAAAAACTAATTTTTCCCCAAAGATACCCAGTATTAGTTGCCATTTTAATAACACCAAAAACAGCTTGACTAATTCTGCGTCAGTTTGGTTTATAGATTTTTATCGTATCTTTAACAGTAAGGGTGGGGGAAGATGTTAAGTAATTAAACATTCAATTTGTTCTACCACTCCTTGTAATGAAAGGTAGTCAAGTGGGGACTCGTTTGAAAGAGTTCTTTCAAATGCTGACTTTTTTGGGGGCCATTAATTTGTCTTACACGAACTAGAGGGCGTTATTTAAAGAAGACTCAGTTTTTTTTAGATTTTCTCGAAAAAAATAAATGGAATGGTATGCTTTGTAAAGAGTAGGTTTCAAGAGGATAAAATTACCTAAATTATAGCGAAAACCGAAGTTTAATATCTTTATTGGTTTTTGAGTTATTTGGAAATAACTTGTTTTTCAATTGACTAATATTAGCTGTATAAAATATATTTTTACATTTATTTTTATTCATGTCTACGTAAGGAAAGAAGATATCGGCTTGCGGTTTTCACCAAGGTCTATATTTTTCACACTTTTTTCGTGAGTTAAAAGTAATTGTGTCCTTGCGTTTAAAATTTCGAGAAAATTGCAAAAATATGCGACTTTGTAACAAACCACCATCTACCGACTAAAAAAAAAACCAAACTATATTAGATGCACCAAGATGTCTTTCTCAAACGATAGCTAATTTATTAAAACCCGTTGAGTCAAAAAGAAGTTGTCATTCTCTTCAACTGAACATTCCCCTCACCTTATTTAACAAGATAGGAAGACTGCTAAAGAAGCAAATGTTTCTAATCTTATGTAGTTTATAATAAAACTATTTTATACATATCTTGATAATGCAGATTTAAGAGAAAAAACCGATACTCTAATTTGATGTTTGCGGAGGCCACCTAGCGGCCATCGCAAGAACTTGAAACTAATTTCTAGCAATTTCTCTCGATCACCTTCACTATCAATATTTTTTTCATGAAACTATACGATGCATACTTTCTCATGTACCGGATAGCCAACTAAGAACGGCCGTCGGCCATATCTCAGGAATGGATTATAGCACAGGTCCGGGAAAAAATTTTTATAACAAAAGTGGTCTCGTGAAACGCCTGGAAATTATTTTCAGAATTGCAGGTCCACGGCGTATTTCACAGTTAAAATTTTAAAAAGCAAAATTTTTCAAAATTTACTCAATTAAGGGGCATATTAAATATTATAATCAGATTCCTCGACAAATTCTGCATATTTTTTATTTGACAAGTTTTAGTCTATCTCTTCAAATAAGGGATGGGGGAGAGTGTTAACCTTGTTACGAAAAAACGCGTTTAATTCAGGTTCTGCTTGACCGATTATAATAAACTTGATGTTGTTTGAAAGAGCTTTTGTTAAACAATAGAAAATTTGTAAATTTGAAGCAATCTGATTAATAACATAAATGCTAGAGGGCGCTGTTTAATATTTTTTTAATATTGTGTTTTCTCTTTACAATTTTAAATGGAAGCATAAAAGTTTAAGTAGGTCTTTAAAAAGTAGACTAAATTAGTAATAAAACAGTGAAAACTGCAAGTCGATATCTTTTTCCTATCCTGAGAAATCGTAAGAAACAGGTAAATGGTGGGATTTGTTCTTCCAACGTCTAGTAGGCTAGTTCGCGTTAACGGAAATTATTAAATTTAGCCTGGATGAAAGGATTTTACATTGGTCTGCAGTAATTTAAACTGTTATCATACTAATGTTATGGTTTCCGCTAGATTACCTAAATGTAATGCTGTCGCTACTAACAATGAGAACAAATTATAAAATAATAATGTGATAAATCTAACAATTAAAACCTTAAATAAATAACTACGTAATTAGTGTTGCCCTAGATGTTCGAAATGTCGTCCCTCATTTTCAATGCATGAAATCAATCGCTGGCGGGTGGAGAGAAAGCAGTTTCAATTTCTGCCCTTGAAATGCTTCGTATTGTCAGTCATATTCTTTCAATCATGTCAGCTCTTGTTGTGGGTCTATCGGCATAAACGAGATCTTTTATTCGCCCCCACAAATAAAAACCTAAACAAGTTAGGTGTGGAGACCTAGGTGGCCAAATAAATAAACTTCCACGTCCTATCCACCTTTCAGGGTATGATTGATCTAAGAAATTCCGAACATCTCTAGAATAATGTGTCGGGCACCCATCATGTTGCAAGAACATGTCACGACGAATGGCCAAGGGTATGTCTTCTAAAAGAAGTGGCAATTCGTTGCTTAAAAAATCTAAATATCTTTCTCCATTAACAGTCTCATTAAAAAAAAGGCCCAATTATTTCTCCACCTAGAATCCCGCACCACACATTTACAGACCAACGACCCTGACGTTGGATCTCCTGCATCCAGTGGGGATTCGTTTCAGATCAGTAGTGCATATTATGTCGATTTACACTACCATCACTATGAAAAGTAGCCTCATCTGTCCACATAATTCGTGAAAGTATTTCAGGATCGTCGTGTATCATATTTGAGAGCCAGTTGCAAAAATTCAACCTGGTATCGAAATCTTGAGCATTCAAACTATGGTGTAGGACCATGTGATATTGGTGCAATCTAAAATAGTATATATTATAAAGTAATCAGATCAATAAGACACATTGAAGTCCTTCGTTGTAAGTAAACGAAAAAGGACTTTAAATGCATTAACTCTCGTAATGTTATTACGAATTTTTTTCGCCCGGCCTCTCATTATTTTTTATTATTAGTATCTTTTTACTTTACTTTGCCTCACTCAATTATCATGCTGTTAGTTAAAATCTATTCACATAGCATAAGATAATTTCATTAAATAATTTGGTGTTTTATTGAAACTGGACATAAAATGGCGGCAAATACATTAGTCATGTTGTCACAAGTTAACTTTGATGTAATGGCATTTTCGGTATGATAAAAATGAGAAACATATAACAACAAACGAAAAAATTAAAACATTTTTATCATTATAATACCGAATAAAACATGCATTGATAAATAAGTAGTCTCCTGTGTTCTCTTAAAATATTTTGGATGGTGGTTCCACATATACCCAAGTCTCTAGCTATAGCTCTGGTGCTTGAACGACGGTTAACATTTACATAAGCTAAAACATCAATAAAATTTTCCTCTGTTCTACCTCTGCGTTGTCTTCGGTACACAGGAACATTCACATTTCCAATAGTACGCACACGGTGTGCGAGTCGGAGAAAAACTCTTCTGCTGTGATGCCGTCTGTTTGGGTACTGCAGTGCATACACTCTAGCAGCAACGGTTGCATTTCTCATACATTCAAAATAAACTGCTAACATATCAATGCTTTTTCATTTGTAAGAATAATTTTGATACGAAAAGATAAAGAAAGTCTATTAAATGCAACACGATGAATAATTTTTGACATATGCGTGAAAATCATAGCTTGCTTGTTTTCAACAGGGAATTTATTTCATATCTTACATGGCCCTCTTTACTAATTTTGTTGTCATCAGTAAATCGTAATTCATATTTTAAACTGTATTTGTTGTTGCTGGGCAAATATCGGTTTTTATTGATATTTTATGCTTTTGATTTACTAACACATCGCTTGAAAACAAATATAACATTCTTATATAATTAGAAAAATGTTAGATTTATCACATTATTATTTTATAATTTGTTCTCATTGTTAGTAGAGACAGCATTACATTTAGGTAATCTATCGGCAACCATAACATTAGTATGATAACAGTTTAAATTACTGCAGGCCAATGTAAGATCTTTTCATCCAGGCTAAATTTAATAATTTCCGTTAACGCGAACTAGCCTAAGTAGTAATACTACTGTACTTCTGATCCACTTTTGTCACTAGATTTGTCACCAGATCTAGAAAAAGTCACCAGAAAAGTCACTAGATTTCTAGGTTGGTAACATTGCCTACTACTGTATTCCTGTCCCACTTTTGTCACTAGATTTGTCACCAGATCTAGAAAAAGTCACCAGAAAAGTCACTAGATTTCTAGGTTGGTAACATTGCCTATTTGAAGGGGTGCTAAGTGAAGGCCACGTTGTTGGTAACGGTCCCTGCTAAGGCCACGTGTTAGGTTGGTAACCCTGCTAAGTCAAGGTCAAAGGTAAAAAGTTGCAAGGTAATCAAAAATAGTATTCAAGGTCGAAGACTTACGGTGGTGTCATATTTCTTATAGTATGCCGATCCTGGACCAGTTCAAGGTCACCCATGTAAATCTTATGGGAATTTATTTCAAGGTCAGTGAGTTTTCTCGTTATGCCAGAACGCGCTCCACGCATGTTTTTGGCGGGGATTTAAATTTTGTAGTCACTCGCCCTCTGGTGGTGAAATCAAGCTTTTGGAGCTCAAGGTCGAACTTTAAGCGGAGATTTAAAATGTAGTTGGTCAAGGTCAAAGCTAAAATAGAAGTTGCAAGGTAATCATAAATCAAAAATAGTTTTGAAGGTTATTGACTTACGGTGGTGTCATATTTCTTAGAAATGTAAAGTAAGTAAGCTAAAAATAGAAGTTGCAAGGTAATCATAAATCTAAAAATAGTTTTCAAGGTCAAAGGTTATTGACCTACGCTGCTATCATATTTCTTAGAAATATAAAAAGGTGAAAAGCTAAAAATAGAAATTGCAAGGTAATCATAAATCTAAGAATATAATTTTCAAGGTCAAACTTTTTAGCGGAAATATAAATTTTGGAGCTGATCATCATATTATATTTCTAGTCAAGGTCAAAAGTAGGTATTTAACAAGTTTAAGCATGTTGTAATATGTAGGACGCATATTTCTTATATAAATTGCAGCGAGCTGTATGTTGAGATCAGTCTGCAACTCGTAATTGTTAAATATGGAATTAACAGGGTTAAACCAAAGCACCTATTGCAAACCCTTTAAAAATGCGTGCGAGCTCGATATATCGAGAAAGTATAAAGTAACGAATATGGATATAATGAATACTAAGTACGGTGAACGTATAGTGATAGAAACGGGTGATTTTAAATGTGTATTGCCGGAACGCTTTTATGTTATTTCAAAAGAAGAAACACGAATTGAAGAATTTAAAACACTCCTAAACACGAAGGATGTGTTTATAAGTAGTTTGGGTGCAGTTGGCAAAACAACAAACATAACATTTTCTTTTTAATAGTAGCACCCCCACCATATGTAAAATTGAAATACTAGAATTATTTTCTTAAGCGTTTAGTCATAGTGAAATTGTGAGCAAGTAAAGTCATGCAAGTAGCAATAAAATCATTTCTGGAACGATCGAAACTCAGAAGTTCACCGTTATATATGGATACCTCACATCATTGTAGTAACAATCTGAATAATAATTTAACATTTTGTTGTTGGTGCTGTCAAAATAGTGATGGTAGTAGTAAAATGAAGAGAAACATGATGAAGGTTATTCTTCTGCTAAGACTGACTGGACATCATCATTTCAATATAAGGATGAAGTGTATAAACAAGCAGCTAAGGAATACTTAATCGATTGTATTTATTATAAACTATCGAACGATACTCATCATGCAAAACATCTGGAAATTGGATACAGTACACACCTCAACCTTGCACCAGTGGTGCGTATTGGTGGTAATTGTGATCAAAGCAATAATGTGGTGTTGGATATGAAGGAATGGAATGAGCTTCTAAGATGGCATTCGTATGTAGAATTACAATTTTTCCGATCCCAAGAAATTGAAAATGAAATTGATTGGTCAAATGTAAACGAAGAAGAAGATATAATCTATGATCAACATTATGAATCTCTATCTAGTAATCTTGGTATTTATTACAATTGGGAATTAATTAAAGGATATGACAGAATTTTGAAAACTGTTATGATAGAAAATTACAAGTGCTGTTCTTGCACATTCAACTCACATAGTATAGAAGAACTATTCAATTTAAAGGATATAGTAAGCTATAGATTGGAATTTCTTGAATCTTACAATCTGATGTGTTTTATGAAAAGTTCATACAACAAGTTGTTGACTACCGTCGTTTTCGTGAGAAGAATTCGGTGATGATGACATTTATAAAGATATTGATGATGTTATAAATGCTAAGTTAATATTAATTCACATAACACTGTATGTTTAATGGAAATTTTGTATTATCGTCCTGCTTATCTAATGTATAGCATTTACTGAATAAAAGAAAATAACTATGATTTGTTTTTCTCAATTTAGGTATAAATACCCCCCTTCTATCCATCCATGTAAACAATGCTAGTTAAGAAGCGAAAGAGTGTAGGTGGTGGTGGTTTGGTGAATGGTCTAATCAATAAACTTCCGTTTGAATTGCATTTACCCGGTTACCAGTATTGTGGTCCTGGTACAAAGTTGGAAAAACGACTCGCACGCGGTGACCTCGGTATTAATCAATTAGATGCTCAGTGCAAACTTCATGATATCAGTTACAGAGATTACCGAGATTTAGAAAGTAGACATAAATTTTGCAAAAAAAGCTTGGGAGCGCTTTAAATCATTAGACGCAACGCTAGGTGAACGAACTGCAGCTTTAGCAGTCAGTACCATCATGAAAGCAAAGAGAAAATTGGGAATGGGGTGTAAACGTCGATCTAATATGAAGAAGAAGAAGAAATGCAATGATGGAAATTTATTGCATTTACGAAAGACAATAGCTAAAAAAAATTAAACCTAACGGAAATTTCACAGACACAATAAAGTCAGCGCTTTCAACGGCAAAACGTGTGGTGAAAAATTTAGGAGGAAGAGAAACATTAAAGTTCCTAGAGTAATTCCCTACCTAAACAAGGAGGGTTTTACCATTTCTTATTCCGTTATTCGCAGGATTATCAGCAATCGGTGCTTTAGCTGGCGGTGCATCAGGAATTGCTAAAGCAGTCAATGATGCTAAAATGCTAAAAATTGCAGGAAGAGACATCGCGCCATAATCGCATGATGGAATCGGTCGCTATAGGCTCCATGAATAAGAAAGGCGGTGTACTATATCTAAAACCAAACAAATCTGGTGGTGGTGCATTATACTTAAAACCGTTTCAAAAAAACTGAATAGATTACCCGAAAGACAGTTAATGGATACTGATTTAAAGAAATACTCCAAAAACGTACCGTACTTTAGGGATATTTTTATGAGAGATAGCATTCCTAAATTGCCACGGAAATAATGAATCTGGAATTATTAACTTAGGAAAAGTCTATTACTTCAAACCATGGTGATTTACTTCCTAATAGTATACGTGGTATTATATGTGGTCCCTCAATTGTGGTAAAACAAACGCAATGATCAGTCTGCTTACTGAAAAATGGTTTGAAATTTAAACATGTATACGTATACTCCAAGTCATTGAATCAAAACAAGTACAAACTTTTACAGGAAATCTTACTTAATGAAGGACATAGGTTACTTTACCTTCAGCGACAATCAAGATGTGATTGAGCCTAATTGTGCAAAATCAAACTCTATTTTTATCTTCGATGATATCGCTTGTGAAAAGCAAAATAACATAAGGGCATATTTTTCTATGGGTAGGCATAACGATATTGACTGTTTCTACTTGAGTCAAACTTACAGTAAAATTCCAAAGCAATTAATTCGTGATAATGCGAATCTAATTATATTATTTGTGCAAGATGAATTAAACTTAAAACATGCGTATGAGGATCATATAAGTCCCACCATAAGCATGAAATTGTTTCGGGGCATGTGTTCAAAGTGTTGGGTAGATCCATTTGGTTTCATGGTCATAAACAAGGATGCTGAAGTTAATAATGGTCGCTATAGGAAAGGATTTGATGAATATATAATACCTTAAACTGGTTTCAGTAGTAACTGATCTGTTTAGGTATTAACAGCTATCTGTTTAGTGTAAACAGCTACCTGTTCAAGGTGAACCGGTACCTGTTTGTCGCAACAGCTACCTGTTCATGGTAAACGGTACCTGTTCATTAAATCCGTTTTGGTATATAAGAATATATATATATATATATATATATAAATTGAAATGTATAATATTAGTTTTATTTTATTATTAATTAAATTATTAAATTATGATTAGGGATCTCAATGGGGATAGGGTTCAAGGATTTAGTTGAAGATAATATATTTTTGTATAAGAAATATCCTATACTTAATTGAATTTAACGTATAAAATTTGTTCTGAATAGGTTTTGCTTTCTAACGCATGCGTTACTGACTTTAAGTGAAAATAATTAAAACTGTCAAAATGTGTCAAATAATTAAGAAATTTTAATGTTTGGATCAAATGTGAAAATTTAGAAAAGAAAAGGAAATGATTTGCTTCAAGTGTTTACACAGGTAAATAATTGAAATTCTTAATTAATAACATAAAACAAATATAGATTGCAGGAAATACCAATAACAGGGTTAAAATTTTAAAACTCACAGATACAATCCTTCCTGTCGATTGAATGATGTCTTCAAACTTCAGCTGGGCAGGCAATGTTCACTCGGATGTTGTTGTTACGAATATCCAACTGCTATCTCGGTTCTCGAAGACACCAACCTCCAATCTTCAAGATGTTTTCTTTTCCAAAAACGGCAACCTCCAAACACTTATTTACAATGGTAACTTTTATTTAAAATGGTTTTAAATCCTTATGACTGATATCGATTAAAATGTATTATTAGTATCCAAGATTTTTGTTAACACAATTTTATTTTAGTTACCGAAAATATAATATTTATTTAAGAGGAGTTGTCCGGATAAATAAAACAACTTTTCACCAAATAAAATGGAATTTAATTTGGTATATCAGAATTATTTTAAATCGGAAAACATGAAAACCAATTTTACACAAAATCGTGACATCAATTAATCGTACAGCAATAATTTATTAACAACGACAGGTATCGGTGACCGAACTATTTAAATTTTAACCGAAGTTATAAAACAAGTGCTCTCGAAATTATTCGTACGTAAACTTTCTCGACGAAAATAAATTAGGTTAAGTAAACACTAAATTAGCAACACTGTTTTAATCTTTTCACTTTTTGAACAAAAACTGGAGAGAAATGGCTTCCTGAGCTCTTGCTTTTATAGGTTTCTGGTTGCTACAGAAATTTCAATTTTTTACAGCCATATTGCAAAATTTACAATGAATGTGATTGGCTAATCAAAATTAAGAATTGTACAAAATGGAATTTTGGCCGTAACTTTCTTATACATGGTCGGAAATGAAATTTAAAACAGAAATGAAAACTATGTGAAATTTCGAATAAAAGGACACCGAATAAGCAATAAATCCTACCACTAATAAACGAAACAACTTAATCTAATCAAAATAAGCTACTAACTATACACACTTACAAGCTACACTAAAATTACTTGCGAAAATGGAATTCTGAGGACAATTTACATAAGAAAACATATCTTTTAAATTCAAAACATTTAATTTAATGAAAATTTTAAGTTTTTGTAAATTTGTCTAGGAATCACCTTATATTTGGAATAATTTTGCGGATAAAACGCTGTATCCTTATAAAAACCTTATTTATATTGTGAAAGAACATCTATTATTTGCTTTAAAAGCAAAAACTAAATCTAATAATATGGAAAAAGTATAAAATTATGTGGAAAATCTAAAATTTACAACGTAACCATACTTAAATTTTAAATATGAAATAAATTCATATTAAAAAATGTTTTTAGCACATAAAATGTTATGTTTAAGGTATGTACAACTTGTCTTTATTGTTCACACTACTTATTTGCAATGCATAAAGTTATTTAGTCTTGCATTGAAAATGTCTCATCGTCTAACACTGTTTTGGGATTTTTACACTATAAATTGTACGGCACTATAAATGTTTGTATGCCAAAATGTTCTAAATGTCTTTCTTGTTGTGAATCATTTATTATAAACTTTGTCACTAATTCACTAACAAAAATGTAGAAAATTGTCTATACTATCCATATTATAACCCTTTTAACTAAATTTTTGTATTTCCTGCTTTTAAAAACTAAACATACCTTATCCCTAACATAATCCTAACTACATAGTCCATGTTTAAACACCTGTGAAATGTCTACTTGCCAAATTAACTTTGAAAAATTGAATTTTATTGTAAAAATTGCACTACTAAAATGACTCTACGAAAATGGTGATATTTAACATCTTTGACAATTTTGGTAGCAACAAATTGCTTTTTATGATGAAACCAAACTTAGCAAATGATATTCAGATCAATTTATACCAAATAAATTTATTTTAAACACATCGTGAACCATATTTATGTAAAATTGTGTCTGCACTTGTTTCGAGCCAGAAATTACCCTTTTATGACCCAAATGTCATGTAAGCTGTCCGATACTTCTATTACCTCTTTCTAAACATCTCAAATTCAATTTAAGAATGAAGATATTTTGTACAAGAAAATATTAAGTTCTTTAATTGACCTACCTATTAAAATTAAATTTTGAAATAAGAATAACTTATAGAAGTATGAAAATTTTAGATTCATCTAGGCACCTCAATTTTCTGTACATATTTACTTGCTACTAGGTTCTTCATTTATCAACACCAAATTTCCTTGTATAATGTTTATAACTTCTTGCTTGTAACCAATGTGATTGATATCGAATTGCTCATCCTTTATAATTCTTTCCACCTTCAAATACTGGATATGCGGTTTATATAAATTTAATCTTTTATTGTAGGGCTGTACCCAGTTTAATTCATCTTTACCAATTCTTATCTTCATATGTTGCGATCGATAATCAATTTTAATTGCTTAATCAAATCCATTCCGATTATTAACTCCATTTTTAAATTGTTAGTTATAAACCATTGTGTTTGAAAAATCTGTTCCCCTACCTTAGCTTCAGTATGTAGCATCCTATTTATAGTGCTAAGCTTCTTATCCGTAGCTGCCATAACTTCTATTTTGTTTATTCTAATGATCTCATCTTTAAATAAATCGTTATTCTCTACGATGATTTTCTCCTGTATTAATGAAATTTCTGATCCGGTATCAACTAATCCTAATAAATTTAAATTCTTAATTCTAATGTTAACGAAAGGTAATAAAATGTTTGCAGTTTCTGGTTCTGAATTTTGTTCAATTTCTAAAATTCCGTAGGATGTTGGTAGTTTGTCTTTACATTGTTGACAAGGAAGCTCGTATTTAAAAATTTTGAACGGTGATCTTGTCAAAGTCCTTTGTGTGTTCTTTCTTCGTCTTGGGATGCATGATGGCATTGACAACTAATCCTTCCACAACTCGGTTCCTCCTTCTCTTCTCGTACCTGGATGTTATTCACCCTCCTATTCTGATCATCCACGATCTCTTGGTATGGCCTTCTATTTTCTTTTGCATATCATTTCTACGATGATCCTTTCCTTCATTCTCTCTATTATTCTGATGCTCCGTTCATTATCCTTGGCTTGATTGTTGTAATTAAATCTGTTCCTATCGTAGCCATTATTATATCCTCCTCGTCTTTGTTGGAAGTTGTTCCTCTCTCTTGATCTATAATTGCCTTCCCTATTGTTGCCATTTTGGAAATACTCTACGATTATCAGCACGATGATATTGATTTTGATAATCCCTCCTGTCATTTCCATAATTCCTATTATAATTGTCTCTCCTATTGTCCTCTCTTTCGTGCCTGTAATTATGTTCCTTCTGTCATTTCCATAATTCCTATGGTTAAATTCTCTTTTTCGTAACTGTTCTGATGCTGTTCGTATGCATCGTATCTTCTTAAAATTGCAGTAGTGATGTTATATTATCTATATTTTGCAGAATAATGTTTTCTGCCACATTATTCTCCAGTTGCCTTGCTAAATATTGGACTATTTCTTGTTCATTCATCGGTGGTGTGAAGTATCTTGCTATTTGGTATTTCTTCATTACATAAATCTCCCTCAAGTGCCATAGTTTTTGTCATACTTCGCCCTTGAAAATTCTTCCTTATTACATTTGTTGGACGTCACTCCAATATTGTTTGGTAAATAATTCCTTGAAGTGCTTATAATCGGTACATTGCTCTTGTACTAAATTGTACCATAGTTCGGCATTCCTTTAAGCATCTTTCTCACCAAACGCATTCTTTGTTTATTGTCCTTAATGTCATTAAAATATTCTTCTATATTTTTCAAAAATAGCATTGGCGATTCTTGCTTCTTTCCTTCAAATTTATATGGCATCTCTTGATTCCACATGCAATTTTCCCAGCCGATTTGAAAATTTCGAGGTGTTTCACGTTCTTTCAACTCTTCCAGGTCATGATCGTACATTCTTAGTTTATTGCAAATTTCCCCATCTGTTTCTTGTTCTCATCCTATTCTTATCCACCTGGAAACATATTTGTTCGTGGATGTCATGTATCCTTCCTACTCTATCATTTATTTCGTTAGAAGCCTCTTCTCTTAGACGGGTTTCAGTTCTAATGTTTTTATCCAACTTGCCGATCTTGTCATCTGCCTCCTCCTTATTGTCGATAATCGTTCCCCATAACTTATCATTTCTCGGTGCATGCTGTTACTTAATTCTTCCTTCGTTTTGTCCATTTTATGCACTAATTTCTCCTTATCATTCTCCCTACTCAGTTGTCTATCGATACTTTCTTGTAGCGTCTCATATCCTCCTTCCTTTCTTCCTCTGCTTTTATTCTATTTTCTTCAAGCTTGTTGAATTTTCTATCAATATTTTCCTCAGCTTTTATTCTATTTTCTTCAAGCTTGTTAAATTTACTATCAATATTTTCTTCTGCTTCTTTCTTGTCTTGCTTTCTACTTTCTTCGGCTCTCATTAGCATGGCGATTATCATGTCCACGTCTAAGCTCTTGCTTTCTCTCACTGGACTTCCCCCTTCTTGTTGTGTTTCAACATCCTTTTCAATATCCTCCATCTTTGTAACTAGATCCTGTTTTTTCTCTTTTACCTCAATATCTTTAGGTCCGTAAACTTTACCTGATCTAGTTACCCTACGATCTTGCATTCACTAGTCGTACTAACTAAATTTGCCCTTTTTTATAAAAATCCTAACACTAATAAACACAATAAACAATAACTAATAACAAATAACAATAAACAATAAACGAAAAAAAATAAAAAACTAAATATCTATAAAATTTTTTTACTTTATATCCAAAATCTTCAAACTAAATCGTGACGTTGCGGTGCCAATAAATTGTAATGTTTAGTTTAAATTTATAGATTTTATTTATATTTTATTTAAAATATTATTTAGCGAAAAATCGCAATTGGGAAAGGGTTCAAGGATTTAGTTGAAGATAATATATTTTGTATAAGAAATATCCTATACTAAATTGAATTTAACGTATAAAATTTGTTCTGAATAGGTTTTGCTTTCTAACGCATGCGTTACTGACTTTAAGTGAAAATAATTAAAACTGTCAAAAATGTGTCAAATAATTAAGAAATTTTAATGTTTGGATCAAATGTGAAAATTTAGAAAAGAAAAGAAATGATTTGCTTCACAAGTGTTTACACAGGTAAATAATTGAAATTCTTAATTAATAACATAAAACAAATATAGATTGCAGGGAAATACCAATAACAGGGTTATAAAAAATTTTAAAACTCACAGATACAATCCTTCCTGTCGATTGAATGATGTCTTCAAACTTCAGCTGGAGGCAGGCAATGTTCACTCGGATGTTGTTGTTACGAATATCCAACTGCTATCTCGGTTCTCGAAGACACCAACCTCCAATCTTCAAGATGTTTTCTTTTCCAAAACGGCAACCTCAAACACTTATTTACAATGGTAACTTTTATTTAAAATGGTTTTAAATCCTTATGACTGATATCGATTAAAATGTATTATTAGTATCCAAGATTTTTGTTAACACAATTTTATTTTAGTTACCGAAGATATAATATTTATTTAAGAGGAGTTGTCCGGATAAATAAAACAACTTTTCACCAAATAAATATGGAATTTAATTTGGTATATCAGAATTATTTTAAATCGGAAAACATGAAAACAAATTTTACACAAAATCGTGACATCAATTAATCGTACAGCAATGATTTATTAACAACGACAGGTATCGGTGACCGAACTATTTAAATTTTGACCGAAGTTATAAAAACAAGTGCTCTCGAAATTATTCGTACGTAAACTTTCTCGACGAAAATAAATTAGGTTAAGTAAACACTAAATTAGCAACACTGTTTTAATCTTTTCACTTTTGAACAAAAACTGGAGAGAATGGCTTCCTGAGCTCTTGCTTTTATAGGTTTCTGGTTGCTACAGAAATTTCAATTTTTTTACAGCCATATTGCAAAATTTACAATGAATGTGATTGGCTAATCAAAATTAAGAATTGTACAAAAATGGAATTTTGGCCGTAACTTTCTTATACATGGTCGGAAATGAAATTTAAAAACAGAAATGAAAACTATGTGAAATTTCGAATAAAAGGACACCGAATAAGCAATAAATCCTACCACTAATAAACGAAACAACTTAATCTAATCAAAATAAGCTACTAACTATACACACTTACAAGCTACACTAAAATTACTTGAAAATGGAATTCTGAGGACAATTTACATAAGAAAACATATCTTTTAAATTCAAAACATTTAATTTAATGAAAATTTTAAGTTTTGTAAATTTGTCTAGAAATCACCTATATTTGGAATAATTTTGCGGATAAAACGCTGTATCCTTATAAAAACTTATTTATATTGTGAAAGAACATCTATTATTTGCTTTAAAGCAAAACTAAATCTAATAATATGGAAAAGTATAAAATTATGTGAAAAATCTAAAATTTACAACGTAACCATACTTAAATTTTAAATATGAAATAAATTCATATAAAAAATGTTTTTAGCACATAAAATGTTATGTTTAAGGTTTGTACAACTTGTCTTTATTGTTCACTACTTATTTGCAATGCATAATGTTATTTAGTCTTGCATTGAAAATGTCTCATCGTCTAACACTGTTTTGGGATTTTACACTATAAATTACGGCACTATAAATGTTTGTATGCCAAAATGTTCTAAATGTCTTTCTTGTTGTGAATCATTTATTATAAACTTTGTCACTAATTCACTAACAAAATTGTGAAAATTGTCTATACTATCCATATTATAACCCTTTTAACTAAATTTTTGTATTTCCTGCTTTTAAAAACTAAACATACCTTATCCTAACATAATCCTAACTACATAGTCCATGTTTAAACACCTGTGAAATGTCTACTTGCCAAATTAACTTTGAAAATTGAATTTTATTGTAAAAATTGCACTACTAAAATGACTCTACGAAAATGGTGATATTTAACATCTTTGACAATTTTGGTAGCAACAAATTGCTTTTATGATGAAACCAAACTTAGCAAATGATATTCAGATCAATTTATACCAAATAAATTTATTTTAAACACATCGTGAACCATATTTATGTAAAATTGTGTCTCGCACTTGTTTGAGCCAGAAATTACCCTTTTTATGACCCAAATGTCATGTAAGCTGTCCGATACTTCTATTACCTCTTTCTAAACATCTCAATATATATATATATATATATATATATATATATATATATATATATATATATATATATATATATATATATTATAACTGATCTGTTTAGGTATTAACAGCTATCTGTTTATGTAAACAGCTACCTGTTCAAGGTGAACCGGTACCTGTTTGTCACAAGCTACCTGTTCATGGTAAACGGTACCTGTTCATTAAATCCGTTTTGGTATATATGGCGAACCCGACTTAAGTCTAGTAAAGTCAACAGATAGAAAAAAATATAGAACTATTTTAGAGGCTACGAATGTAGTAAGGCGTGATTATGACGTAAGTGCACAGATTCGAGGAAGCCGCAGCAAAAAGTATACACAAATAATCAAACCCTTGCTGTCATCATCACCCACCACAACCAAGGGAGGAGGTGGAGCTATGTTTTTTAAGGAATTAACAAACAGACCCATTGAATATAAATATTGGAATGATATACATGAACTAATTCGTGATCTGGAAGTATTGTGGGCAGAAAAATTAGGGAAACACAGGTGTTGTAAATGACATAATATCAATTGTAGAAGAACTATATGAAGATGGATACATTGAAAAACCGAACAACCGCTTTTTAAACAATATAAATGAGAATGCATTGATGTCGACATATCACAACTAAAATGCCTCTTGACAAATTTGGACGTTCATATGTCCAGTATCAATTAAAGAAACTAGCTCCTCAGTTTAAACAGATTGATGCTAATCAATTTGATATTGAGAATAAGAGACTCAGCAATGTGGCCAATCCCATAGATCCTCAAGATGTCATCACTAGGCAATATTATGTATCAACAAGGTTTGATTTGGATGGAAATCGTTTGACACAGTTGGCTGACCCTGAAGAAGATGGTGATGCTATAATTAAAGGATACCTGGATTTCTGTTTACAAGCAGTTCGGAACACTTTCAAAAACCCAACGCTTTTTGTTCTAATAATATTTCAATCAAAATATCGAGGCACTTGTAGTTACATAATATGCCGATTTCAATACATTCAGTTATAATAAATACAGTGTCCTTGTAAGCAATATTTTCTAACGTAGATTTAACATTTGTTGAATCATGAACCCTAATAAATCATATAGATACATTTTAAGCGGTATGTCAAAGTACACTCATATCGTCTAAGATCCTATCTACTTTATCAAAAGGATGAATTGTAGCCTTTATCTACAATTTCATAAAACTTTTAATGGTATCGTCTAATTTAATTTTTTATCAAATAATGTCCTAATAATAATTTCATTTGCACACTTTGAGTTTATAGCACACCAGTAAAACACTCATCAGAATAACAATATTTTGTAATATATTCAATATAAATGTATAGTTTTCAGGAGGGTCAAAGAACGCTTCAGGTACTTTTTGTAGATTTGATCACTACTGCACTGCAGCTCTTCCTGCAAGTTGACTTGAATGCTCATTGTTTACTGAAAGTTATACCCCATGTTCTAGTATCAGTGAAATCAAAATTTACTAAGCGTTTATCGTCATAAGGATTGAGTATGACTTTATTTTTGTTTAATGGTAAACACATCATGTTTCTTTGACCTTATGAGATGTTGATAGCGCTTTATTACACTCCATCAAACGACCTGTTTATAATCATTAATCGTGATCTGCCTCACGCTTGCGTAGAACCCTTTGATTTTTTACAACCTTTTCATCAACCGCGTAAGCATATTTTGCACGAAGTCCTACAAATTCAACCATAATTTCGCCATGGTTTTCATCTTTCATTAAGCCGGGACCTTTTGTTTACTAATGAGTCCAAAGATGTTGTTGGGACTATAATCAGATGTATCGAATTTATCAATGTCCTCTTTAATACATTGATAGATATCAGGAACCAGCGTATTGAGGCTATCCGTATCCGTGTACAAAGCTTAGCATTATTATGGAACTTGGGTGGTAGCCGTAATGAAAATTATATAAAAAGTTTTGAAACGTCTAAAACACTGAATCCGCATATATAGGTTTATTGAAATATACTTCAAGCTTATTCATTTGAATGATAAGCATATCATTGTTAAATATTGTACAACTATGAAAATTTGGTTTTGATATGTAAGCACGAGCACCATAGCGACCCTCCCATTTCGTTACTAGCCGTATGTCCTTATGTTTACGTACATTTTCCATCAGCTTCTCAAAACACTATTAATCATTAATTTATAGAAATTTTATCAATTCATTTTGAGATTGCTGACGCATGGTTGTATTTAAATCTATATATTTTTTAACCACGGAGACTGTTTAAAACGTAATATACGGTGTACTTTTACCAACTTCAATCCATATTTTAAATATACTTTCAAATTTCTGTAATGAATTACATAATTACGTTTTGGATACAAGGTAAGCAGTAATTTTTTCATTTTGGAATCAGACGTGGAACCATATGTTCGGGTGCTAGCGGTAGATCACTGTGACTCTCATGTAATTCTATAGGATAGTCTAAATCACACTCGACTATATAACCAATTTCCGAATCATCAGGATGGTTTATTAATCTAAAGTTTCAAAATTAGCTTCATCAACAAAGAAAAATCGCCAAATGGTAGAAATTCTGACATGGCGACTCCATATAAATTATTCACGTCGTAACATTAAATACACACTTTCAGAGGTAGGATCAAATTTTCCCATGTACTTATTGTTAGCTTTAGCATACCGATTTGAACATTGAGCTACACCACCTCTAATCCCTCTTTCAATAAACATTAACATATCAATGTCTGTAAATAATTCTAACTTTACTTGTGTAATTTTAAGCATAGCATCGAATGCTAAACCGGAGCTGTATAATAGTGTAGAGGATCAAGCTCGTAAGTACTTATACAAGTTTGCCGAAAGTTCTCGAAAATATCCGCTAAAAGTAGAACGTCTGTTTTAAATACAAATCTGAGTATTCCCCTAACGATTTAATACTAAATTTGTTCCAAACGTTAACCATCCTCAAAACTCTCATCACTGATTCCCTCATTATTAAGATGACTAAAAATGCTTCTTTAGGAGGAGCGTGGTCTCGTTTAATTTCTCCACGTATCAATATACTCATGAAACACACCTTTGCGAACTACTAGAAAATTCCTCATCATTGTTCAACTAGCGTGAAATAATTTTTACTATCCTCCAAATAGTCTGACAACTTTTCAATACTGCTCATAAATCTGAAAGAGTCAATAAATCTAAACTTAATTTTGGTGCCTTCCATTACCTTCGTGAAAGAGATATATCTTTCTTTGTTTATGGGCAGTAGTGAAATCGAACCGAACACTAGCCAATTCTCTAATGATGAAATGAGAATCATAACCGATAAATTATGGAACACAACTGGCAGAATGTTGAGTCTGTATAGTTAGGTTACATGGTGCCTGAAATGCTCCTGTAAGATGATTATGGTCTTAACTTTTATATCAAATTAGTAAATGGTTTTCGACAAATGTGACAAATTGGCTTTCAAATTGCTCAACCTGACTGAGACTTAAAGTAGCCATAGGAATTATTTGATTGATTATTTCGGTAGCCAATGTGCAATACTTTGAAGCTCGTTAACAAACCATTGAATGCAATCCTTTCCTCTATAAAGCGTAAATCGGATAAAGAATCATCATATGAACAGTTCAAATAGTAAGCAATGCTGAAAGGTGTATGTTTGGAGTGAAATAAGTATTACTTTCGATACCATTTGCACTTTCTAAAATACTTTCTAAATCAGCATAAATGACAAATGGTACCTTTTCTTGGAATGCAAAATTTTGAACTGTAAATTCATTTCCGCTTCGGTAGGCAGCCTAGTAGAGCATTGATTAAGTTGACTGCAATATGTTAAATGTTTTTAAAGCTACATCCGACCAAAATGATTCAAACATCGTTAAATTACTTTCTTACAACCATGCTTTGATATCTGTTTTGAAAATAAAGCACATATTTTTAATCCATGTGAAATGGTGTACAGTGTCATCCCGGCCGAAAGTATTAAAAGATTTAGGGTTCTCTATCGCTTTGCTGATTACTCAATACGAAGGTACAACTTTCCCATTTATGCAGTACAAATTAATGAGGTTGTTTAGTTTCTCAAATTTTTTACATCATCCAGCTGAATGGGAAGTGAATTGAATCAAATTCAAAACATCTAAAAATGAGGATAACTTTGAACCCTTTCCGTATGATATTGCGCGGGATATAATGCTGAAACAACGGCCCACAAGCAAAACTCATCGTTATTTTAACATTAACAACAGCATGCTTTACTTCTATGAAGCGTGGAACTTTAACATAGGTTGAATGACCGCCTTTAATGGGACATAGCTATTAATATTCACTTTTAAATGTAAAACTTCATGTAATGCCCAACCGGAATCCCTTTCGGAAAACTCCTCTAATTTTATCCGTAACTTATCATACACGTTTTCATTGTACCAGACACGTACATTGGTTGAAATATCAATAACGCAATTTTGTGGCAAAAGTTTTCAACTCAATAACATGATTTTGAGGTTTCATGAAATTGCAGACTAAAATGACATTGACCTTTAGCATCGTTTGTCTTAGCATTACTTTAACCTTTCGCAAAACTATTGTATGCATTTTGTAAAAAAATAGAGGGTCCTTGATGTTTGCTATATTGACTATAATTCCAGTAAGTAACCTACCATTAAAACATGAATCTAGAGATACCAACTTAATTTGCGTGTACGCTTTTAGTGACATTTCCACTACCTGTTTTCTCTGAAGCGCTCTTTAACTGTTTAACTCTTATAAGATAACACTTTAAATGATAAATTACTTTCGAGTTTAAGCAAATTTTCACATGTCTCTAAATAAATTTTATTTTGAATTATATCTCAATAGCTTAATATTAGTGTTAATTATACGGATGTGCTTTACAAATTCATTTTGGTTTTAACAATGGAATAATACGTGTTGTTAAATTAACAATATCACTACTACGTGGTACAACCTCACTCATAGTTACCTTCAAAACTGTATCCAACAATGCAAAATATAAACACGATCACACAGTCATGGGCTTGTAGCAAATATTTTATTTATATAACTGATATGTAAAAAATAATAAAGTACTTTAGGTTTACAATTACAAATATTACGAGTGCAATAAACTGACTGGTACAGAAATGCTGTTTTCGGTTTATATAGTCATATAACATTCAAGGTTAAATATCACAAACTTGTTATAACTGTATTTGACCTTATCAGCATACAAAACTCGACTTATATGAAAATGAAATTTGATACTTTCACACTCTTTAGTTCATTGTCTTTAGATTGCGTATTCCAAAGCTTCAGTTCGGAAAGATGCAGATATTGCACTTTCTTTAGTATTATCTTTAGTGGACGTTTACTGGTAATATCTAATAACCTAACATTGCTGACATGGCATGAAATACCTTTTCATGTCTAGATTATGATGTATTCCAGAGTTCATCACCTTTTTGCACAGCTCAGATCGTTACACTTACCACTTCCAGTTGTTACCAATTTTGTTGACGTTAACAGATCTATGTGTATATAATGTGAAAGTTTTAATTGAATACTCATTCATTGCATGAAATTAGTAGTAATGGCTTCAGCTAATAAAAGGTCTAAATTATCGTTAAAACAAAGGAAAACCATGCATTTTGCATAACGTTTTGGTACAACCATCAACAAACATCAAAGAACCCTAGCACCCTTCGAAGAGACCATCCCATCATCTCAATAAGATAGTGATGTAGAGGACAATTTTCACGGTACTTTGAAAAGTAGGTATAATTTAATTAAAATGATAGTCCCCTAATTAATTCATAGAGTACTATATTTATTTATCTTTTCAGCATCACACCAGCAACAACAACAGTTTTAGCAACACCTCCACCACTGCAAAAACTTCAATACGGAGGAAAAAATTTAGCTCTGATAGAGCACTTCACCCAGCATGAAGAGCAGAACCCACCAACCCTGCAGGAGTTTAAGACAAAAAGTGTAGAGTGGTTGCGAAAAATTTATAGTGACTACATTAAAGTGAGGCGATTGTGATGGAACGAGTAGGAAAACAGTAATGAACTGGCAGAGGCTAATCGTCATTTAGATTGTGCGGAAAAACATTAGAGACAGTGAAATTATTTTGCGTACGTTGGAGGGGATTGAAGTGTGATAAGTACATGTGTTTGTGTGTATGTGTTATTCGATGTAAGTTAGTAATTAGTTTTTGAATAGTAGGATATGTAATTGTGTGCATTATTATTATTTGTTTTTTTGTAAATGTTAGTAATTAACTTTTGTACAAATGTGTAGTGATAGTTTTTATTTAATGTAGTATTTTTGCTTTATTGTAGACCAATATTATAGTTTTTAAATAAATAAAATGTTTTAAATTCATGTATGCTTATGGTTTTTCCTGAAAAATGAATATACAGTAAGGATGGTAGATAGTAAATCTGTTTTTAAAAACAATAATATTTAAACATGTAAGTGTTAAATACAAAATTTTAATTTGAAATATCAATCATTGAAATATACATGATTTTATATATCTCGAATATTTTGTGTAAATAGTGCAGACATTCAAATTTTTTTTAATAAAAGATGCCCAATTACTTATGCAACACAACTTGCACTTTTATATCATTCTACATTTCTTTTATTTATAGTTACATTAAAATTACATTCATACATAACTTGTTTTATATATACAAGATTGATTCACCATTTAAATGAACTATGATTTAATGTTATAAATAGAACAAATTACTACATATTTGTATTTACAAATAAAATGTGATTTAATTTATTATAAAACAGAAAATTTAAATGAGTAAGTTTAATGTTGATTTATCATTTTAGTACAGCATAAAATTTAAGTGAGTTCAAAATTGCATAGAATCTCTTATGTGTTCCTTAAATTTAAATTTGAAAGTGCTACCATGTGCGCTCTTAAAATGATTGGTATATATTATATATACAGATTTTTTGAATAAAAACTTTCAATGTTAGGAAAAAAAAAAGCATAATTTCACTTAAATAACACTGAAGTATAATGAAAATACATTGCATGGTATCTATTATGTACATACATTTCAAATCCTTTCAAGTTGTAATGTAAACTGATGACATATAAAATAGAATGCTTTTAAATGCTTTCACAGCAAAATAACTGCGTTCATTATACTACAACTATTATTAACGCTGCACCGAAAATTACAAGTCATGTTTTAAGTGTTGTTTCAAAAATTGGGGTAATTTAAAGAGCATTTAGATACATTAAATGGATAAATTGCATGCATATGTTTCTTCTGAGCTTACGTAAGTACAAAGGTGTGTTTTAAGTGCTTTTGTTGTTTCAAAATGGAATTCTAATTTAAGTGTAATTTTTTCATATTTCGAAAAAATTTATACGTAAAATGATAGATTACCACTTCTAAAACACAACTGCACTGAAAAAATTTTTTTGCTCGAATTAGGCGAAAATTTAAATTTTAAGCGCATTTTTCTAGGACTTTAGTTTCTCCTCCCCAAACCCCTGAACCTGCACTGGAGCACGTCCTCGTCGACTCGTTTCTATCTCTTTCCATACATATGTACATACATCTTTTCTTACATACACACTTTCAAACATACATCAATTTCATAGTTCAAGCCACGTCTATCGTTTACACAACAATAATTGCAATTATGCATTCCATTCTAGTACAGTACTTGAATATAATATTACAAATCATACTGATAATACTATATGGATGCATTTTTGCAATTGCATTTTACTCATTACGAGTACAATCCATTTAACTTGAATTGCAATTGTGTATATATATGTAAGATGTCTAAAGATTCATTGTGAGCGTTATTATTACTTTATTTCATGAAAAATCGTTACAATCTATTTTAGAAAAAAACCGTATTACAAATAGTTTACAAATTAGTTACATTAATGTTTTATTATATCATATTTCATATTGGTGCCTAATTTATTGAGGAAAAATGTATGTTTAATATTCCAATAGTAAAAGACGACCTTCAAGTTTTTCCCAAATTTTTTTAGTTCTATCATTGGCGCTCTAATTTATTGGATCTGTATACGAAATTTCAGAATTTTTGGGTAAAGGATTATCGAGTTGTGATTTATTAAGCAACTAACAACGTTCAGTTTCGTTTTACTTTAATTGGTAAAACAAATTTTTTTTATCACATTTTTTTTGTTTTGGGAAATTTTTGAAACTGCTATTATTGGCGCTCTTATTTATTGGACCTGTATACGAAATTTCAGAATTTTTGGGTAAAGGATTATCGAGTTGTGATTTATTAAGCAACTAACAACGTTCAATTTCGTATTACTCTAATTCGTAAACCAAATTTTTTTTTATCACATTTTTTTTTGTTTTGGGAAATTTTTGAAACTGCTATTATTGGCGCTCTTATTTATTGGACCTGTATACGAAATTTCAGAATTTTTGGGTAAAGGATTATCGAGTTGTGATTTATTAAGCAACTAACAACGTTCAATTTCGTATTACTCTAATTCGTAAACCAAATTTTTTTATCACATTTTTTTGTTTTGGAAATTTTGAAACTGCTATCATTGGCGCTCTAATTTATTGGATCTGTATACGAAATTTCAGAATTTTTGGGTGAATTATCGAGTTGTGATTTATTAAGCAATTAACAACGTTCAGTTACGTATCAAAACTACAAACTTTGTCATTAATAATCGAAATTTTTTTCACATTCTTTTAGTTTTGAGAATTTTTGAGTGCTATCTTTTGCGCTCTTGCTTGTTAGTCTACATGCCGAAAATTGGAATTTTTGGGTAAAGGACTACTGATTTATAAATAAATATAAATATAAATGTACGCAAGTTTCAACCTTTATGTACTATATTCACAAGACTGTTTTGAAATTTTTATATTCTAAATTTATTTTAATGCTATCCTTTGCGCTGTTAGTTATTCAGCATATATAAAAAATTCAAAATTTTGAGTTAAAATTAATCTGATATTATAAAAAGAGTGTATTTATTTATTTTAAAATAGACACATACAAAATGCTGACATACATTTCATATAACAGGATAATGTTATTGACCTTTTCTTTCTTTCTTTGTAATATAAGTTTTATGGGTCATTTCTTCCTACATAATTTGGATAATTTAATAAATCATGATAAGAAACTCGTTTAATATATATATATATATATATATATATATATATATATATATATATATATATTCTATAAATTCAATTAAAACCATATGGAAACTTATTTTAAAGCGCTAGTTGGAAGTTCAAAGTTTTTCCACATTTTTGGAATTTGAAACTCTATTTTTGCGCTGTTACATGTTTATCTGCATACCAAAAATTAAAATTTTTGGGTAAAGGACTAAAGTGTTATGATTTATTCATTTGTGCAAGTTTCAACTTTTCTGTACATACTAAACTAAAAAATTTGTCATTAATACTTGAAAATTTTTTTTCACATTCTTTTAGTTTTGAGAATTTTGGATTGCTCTCTATTGCGCTCTTACTTGTTTAGTCTACATGCCAAAAATTGGAATTTTGGGTAAAGGACTAGTGATTTATAAATAAATATAAATATATAAGCTTTATGTGTCATTTCTTCCTACATAATTTGTATAATTTAATAAATCATGATAAGAAACTCGTTTAATATATATATATATATATATATATATATATATATATATATATATATATATATATCTATACAAATTCAATTAAAACCATATGGAAACATTTTAAATTTCACTTTTTCTTTCTTCTATGCCTACACACTTTCTTTTATCAAATGAAGTGCCTTTTCCTTATGCAATATAACATACACTACTGTAATTATTTATTTACTAAAGCACCTTTATTTCATGGCACATTCACTCGAAGTTGCATCATTTTCTTTTTACCTCATACAGCTCTAAATCTATCCTCAATTTTTATTTCCTTAATTAACACCTCGAGTCTTTTCTTCCTCTCGTCAATACTTAATAATTCTTTTTCTTCTTATCATTCTTATTACTTTCACCATTTCTAGCAATAAAAGTTTACTGAATAATGCAATCCCGGAGAAGCCTTTTATTATAAACATGCATCCTTTCAAAACTGCTAACTTACTCAAAAACTTTTAGATTTATAAGAATGATTACCTTGCAACTTCTATTTTAGCTTTTCACCTTGACCTTATATTTCTAAGAAATATGACACCACCGTAAGTCAATAACCTTCAAAACTATTTTGATTTATGATTACCTTGCAACTTCTATTTTAGCTTTGACCTTGACCAACTACATTTTAAATCTCCGCTTAAAGTTCGACCTTGAGCTCAAAAGCTTGATTTCACCACCAGAGGGCGAGTGACTACAAAATTTAAATCGCCAAAACATGCGTGGAGCGCGTTCTGGCATAACGAGAAAACTCACTCGACCTTGAAATAAATCCCATAAGATTTACATGGGTGACCTTGAACTGGTCCAGGATCGGCATACTATAAGAAATATGACACCACCGTAAGTCTTCGACCTTGAATACTATTTTGATTACCTTGCAACTTTTACCTTTGACCTTGACTTAGCAGGGTTACCAACCTAACACGTGGCCTTAGCAGGACCGTTACCAACAACGTGGCCTTCACTTAGCACCCTTCAAATAGGCAATGTTACCAACCTAGAAATCTAGTGACTTTTCTGGTGACTTTTTCTAGATCTGGTGACAAATCAAGTGACAAAAGTGGGACAGGAATACAGTAGTAGGCAATGTTACCAACCTAGAAATCTAGTGACTTTTCTGGTGACTTTTTCTAGATCTGGTGACAAATCTAGTGACAAAAGTGGATCAGAAGTACAGTAGTATTACTACTAGCCTACTAGACGTTGGAAGAACAATTCCCGCCATTTACCTGTTTCTTACGATATCTCAGGATACGAAAAATATAATATCGACTTGCAGTTTTCACTGTTTTATTACTAATTTAGTCTACTTTTTAAAGACCTACTTAAATTTTTATGCTTCCATTTAAAATTGTAAAGAGAAAACACAATATTAAAAAAATATTAAACAGCGCCCTCTAGCATTTATGTTATTAATCAGATTGCTTCAAATTTACAAATTTTCTATTGTTTAACAAAAGCTCTTTCAAAAAACATCAAGTTTATTAAAATTGGTCAAGCAGAACCTGAATTAAAGGCGTTTTTTCGTAACAAGGTTCCCACTCTCCCCCATCCCTTATTTAAAGAGATAGACTAAAACTTGTCAAATTAAAAATATGCAGAATTTGTCGAGGAATCTGATTATAATATTTAATATGACCCTTATTGAGTAAATTTTGAAAAATTTTGCTTTTTAAAATTTTAACTGCCAAATACGCCCTCTAGCGGTGGATCTACAGTTCTGACAATAATTTCCAGGCGTTTCTCGAGGCCACTTTTGTTATAAAAATTTTTTCCCGGACCTGTGCTACAATCCATTCCTGAGATATGGCCGACGGCCGTTCTTAGTTGGCCACCCGGTACATCCCGCTTCCTTTATTAATGGACCACCGAGTACATAATTGTGCGTGTAAAACCGTGTAAAAAACTAGTTCTTAACGATTCCACCACATAATCTTATGTAATGTACTTTCCGAATGACAGTTTAATACGTTTAATTAACAAGTACTCCTTTATTTATAGGTGAAATTGAAAGACTTCTATTACTTTCTGACAGCAAATTAATATTTACAACAAATGAAACATATAATATTATATTTCAAGCGTTAAGACAGATGAAAATAGAAATGCCAATTATTATTGTAAAAACACAGGTGATATATTTTTTTTATCAAAATCTCAAACTAGTCAAGTTTGTTTAATAGGAAGATACTGCACTACCTAATGGAGCAATTAATTTCGCTAATGTAACCCAAGGACCATATGATCTTCAATTCAAAGTGGAAAGAAATCATGATGATTCATTAATATTACTGTATTCGAGTGGAACTACAGGTCTTCCAAAAGCTGTAGAGATGACCAACAAAAATTTGGTTTCTAGTTTACAGCAAATGACTACACCAGAATTTGATACATTTTCAGAAACAATTGGTAAACCTACTTTTATTGTAAGTTTTATAAGTACCAGTCCATTTCAGGATTTCGTCAAGATTTCGTTCCTGTAATATTGCCTATGTACCATATTGCCGCAATGGTTGGATTACTCTTTCACGGATTATTAAATGGATGTAAAATGTTTACCGTTCCAAAATTTACATCTCAATCTCTTATAAGCGTTTTAGAAAAACATACTTCCATCGTTCTATTGGGAATACCGTCAATATGTATGAAATTCAGTTTTTTGTCTAGATAAACTGAATTCTTATGTTTTAGATCATATGCTGATAAACAATAATAAAGTTGCTCAATCCCATTTTATGAATATTAAACTTATGATGTGTGGAGTTGCATCCTTAGGGGCGCAAGATATTTTGAGATTACATGAAAAGGCGAAAAGAGACATAACCATTCTGCAAGCGTATGGATTAACAGAATGTTCTTTGTGTGCTCATCAGACTATGCGTTTAAAAAATGGGGTAAAAAGAGGAGGGGTCGGTTTAATACTACCATCAGTTGAAGTAAAGGTAGTGTCAGTTGATACAAGGGAATTGCTTGATAAAAATCAAGCGGGAGAAATATTAATTCGAGGCCCTCAGGTAAGGGAATTATTTTTGACTTTTAATTGTACTGTATAAACTGGTTGCGATAGGTGATGAAAGGTTACTACAAAAATCCGAAAGCAACCCAAGAAGCATTTACAGAGGATAAGTGGTTTAAAACTGGAGATATCGGTTACTACGACGAAGATGGTCATGTGTTTATTTCCGATAGAATAAAAGAGTTAATAAAGGTTGGTAAATAGAAATTATTGAAAGTAAAGGAGTACTCATGTATAGGCGTAGGTAAAAGGATTCCAAGTTGCACCATTTGAGTTAGAAGAATTAGTAAGGCAGCATCCTGATGTAGATGAAGTTGCAGTATTTGGTGTAACTCATGATAGATTTGGGGAAGTTCCGAAAGCAGTGGTAGTTCGAAAATGTAATTCAAAGATAACATCATATGAAATACAAGAGTACGTGAAAAAAAGGGTCATACACTACAAGCAATTGATTGGAGGTGTCTCCTTTGTTGACTCTATACCTAAAGCCGCCTCTGGTAAAATATCAAGAAAGCATTTAAAGGATTTATAGTAACAACGTAAATCGTATTGGAAGCAATGTGCATTTAGTCATTTTTAAATTTTATATATTGCACATAACATGTTGTGTACCGTCTTTTTAAAATAGAATCCATAATCTATAAAAAAATCGTCCTTCCGATCAGGCCAGTTTCAATTGACATAACATTTCGCTATTGCACTTACACAAATTTCATTTTATTTGAGGCTAGTGATGATGCCAGGAAAAAATTTTCTTTCATAACGTATGTTAACAAAACTTCCAACCTTTGCTTTGATGTTATCATTGGCCACTGATCTACTTTCTGGTATCTCGCCTCCAGACATATGATCAAACGCAGACATAGAAGAGGAGCCCCTTTAACTATATCGGACCACAGCATCTTCACTCGATTCCGCATCACTTTTACGTCTCATTGCTCGAATGTTTTTGTTGTATTTTTTGCAGGGACGTTAAGGGTCTTTTATTGTACGGACGTTGAGGGTTCTTCAGATATCACTGATATCGATGACATATTCTAAACTTCATCGTTTGAAGCTACTTTTTTAGCTGGGCCTTCAAGTTTACGCCGGATGCGTAATGGCTGTTGTCAAATTGTCAGCAACAAGACCCCTTTCACTTGTACTTTATCCGAAGCTACATGTACTCTTTTGCATTTTTGACGTTGACGTAACGCAGTTGTTGTTCCTCCATGTACTTGTTCTAAAAAACTTTCACTCAATTCAGATTTTACGGCTGCATCTGGTTGTTAATAATTTCTTCTAGCATGCAACTCAGCTTTTCTACGCGGCTTAGGGGATGTAAGCCACATTTTTGGAAACTAGCCGGATGAACTTCAAATGCTCTGTTATGCATGATATCCATCAATTTTTTCAACAAAGCGGGAAATTGATTTTTGGGTATCGTTCCACATCTACTAACAAATATCGTGCTCTTCCATTCATGCAAAACTGTTCTCCGGTTATCCTTCAAAGTCCTAAAAAATGCCATGTCCAATGGTTGGACTAAATGAATTGCATTAGGAGGTAACGCTATGAAGGAGAAGTTGCTTGCCTCATATTGACGTATAACCTCAATATTTAGGTGCGAACTCAAATTATCCCATGTAAGTACCTTTTTTCCTGTTTTTTAAGAATTGGTAACAGTTTCCGTTAATGCCTTTGTAGCATTTCGAATTGGCTCCAGATACCTTGTGCCTCATTTTGTAAACACTTTTGAAGCACAAGACCATCGCCCAAATGTGTCTCAATTCCTTAATTTAGATGGAGATGGAGATTTTTAAAAAAGTTGTTTATAGTTTCATGATCCACTGCATCCCTCGAAATATTTATGTTTCGAACAATTATATTAGTCAAATCATTTTTGTGCTTATCAAATGATGTGACCAATTCTTTTCCGGGGATATTAGCATTAAAAGAGTTTACCCTTTTTCCTTTCTTGGCCAGATAAGCCTTTATAATAAATGGAGGTCATGTGATGTAGCAGGGATGCCAGATGTGGACACGGCAATTACGTGAGAAATAATAATTGACTGCTCCTCTTCATTGTTTAGTGCCATTTGGGAAGATTACGTTTTCCATGCAGCTTTAAAAACAAGGTATTGCCGTGCATTCCATGTGTGAAAATCTTCTGCTTTCAGTGCCTATCCTAGCGGATGTTGGCGACCGATAAAGCTATTTGTACCTTGGAGACGGCAGATTGGAACGGTGATGTGGATTTTTTGTACCAATTACGGAGATTTTTTACCCACGATGATTTCTCTTACCTTCTATGTGGCCTTGTAGTATTAACTAATTGCGATTAGCTATGTTTAAATTAAGTTAAACTGAATGTATTTGGTGAAATGAAGTGGCATCTTTATTTTATTCTAAACTATGTGAGTGCTTGAGCTTTGTTATCGTACTTTGCTTAACATTATTAAACGTTTTATTAATATTAGTATTATTATGTAAAATTTAATCCCTAGGTAAAATTTAACTAAAACAGTAGCAATTTAACTGATTGGGGATAATTGAACAACTATACGTGTTCAATCATCCCGCTAAAATTCTTATTAATTTTAAAAAGCGGGACTGGTAAAATAGATACAAGTTTTACAGTGCCAAATGGAAATTAAAGATGTCAAATATATAGGATACGTTTCAGAATTGTTTCACATTAAAATATTGTCCAACCAATGAAAGCAGGGAATTTAAGGTAAGACTGCAGTACTTACCCTATTCTTAAACTGTGCCCTTATGCTGATATCTGTCTACTTCTGATGTAGGTATAATCGAGCCGAGCTTGGCTAATGTAGTACTCGATTGTGTCAACTTCAACGAAGACGGTATAGTAACATCACGTGAATATTTATTACAACCACACGACCTTCCTCTGAGTCTAGTCGGTCACTCTTTCGTTACCAAATTTAATGTCCTTTTGTCACATAAGAAAGGCTTATTTAAGGGATACTAAGAAAAGCTGCTCTAACTAAAAAGGTCCCTTAAATTATAAGTTCAGCTATCAAAAAAGGCTTTACCTTGCTACTTCGAAAAAAACAAATCATACCAAAATGGAGATACGCAATAATAATTATGCCTAAATATAACTGTGAATAGAGACCGAGACTGAAAAAGTAATAGTTTTACTTGGCAACGCTTTGACACTGTTGGTACCATTTTGATATAGTGCTGTTGGACGTCTAAATTCGATTATTTACGGTATTCTCAGCTTAATAAAGTATGGTGAACGTTGTTCATTTCCTCTTCGAATCATAAATGGGTTCAATTTATGCTTTTTGGAGGAATACAGTATGCTTTTCATTCAACTGCCTAGTGCTGAAAATTCTATGATCCACAAATCTACTACTACATTCGTAAACAACATATGCAAATGAAGAAAACCCATGTTTTCATACAAATCATTATTTAGTGTACAGGGTGGCCATATATTGAGCAAATGTAGGTAAAGTACATGAACGAGTAGAGATACACAAAGACTGATATAGATATTTATGGTCGGATTTGAAAGGATACGTTTTGTGGATGATGAGGTAATTTCTGTCTCTTTTCATTTGTTCGCTATCCTTCAATCATCAATATTTACCTATTTCTAAAAATTTTTCTATCTCACTTATTTGACAAGGTAGGGAAACGATACCGAAGGCTTTATTTATGTGACTTACAGCATAGATTACAAAGCAGTCAAAATTGAAATAATGTATATTGCAAAATTTTAGCTCATGGCATAAACTTAAGTTTTTTTAAAATAGAAGCATATGTAATTTTGTAAGATTATTTTGACGCATTGGGTATATGTAGCCTTGTGTTGTGCGTATGATGTATTTTTGATCAAGTGAGCTTGCTCGAGAACATTTTTGTATACATAATGTAAGTTAGTGTAAATAACACCCTACTGGAATTTTTAGTAAAGCGTTGAGTATTATTTAAAAGCAGGTTTAATGGTGTATAACACTTATAAGTTGGAGGTATTAAAGTTGAATGAGAAATAATGTTTTAGTAATACCCCTATTGAGACGATAATGAATACTACTATGAACACTACTACTATATTTTTGTTTGTATAAATGATTTAGTACTTCACAATGGAAAATGTTATGTGCTCAAGGACAAATGGTGTCGAAATTGATTGAATTTTGCGGAAGAAGATGTGAGACTTTCATAAAAAGTTGAATTTAGATCTGGATTTTGTGTGGAGTGAGTATGGATGCGAAATTTAATTGTTAGGAAAAATTATTAAAGTTTTTGTGAAAATTTCAAGATGGCAGTGATTTTAAAGTATCGGTTGCGTTGGTTCCCTTTTTTTTCTAACTTGTGTGCTCGCAAAGACATGTGATGTTGAAACTCCTCTGGGATGGGCTGATTTCAGCGGGATACATACGATGCCTTTATGTTTATAAGGGAGAGTGACAGGGTAGAATACAGACACTGGGGCTAAGAGTTATACTATGAAAGGGGAGTCGCGCTTTAGGCCAAATAACGTTGAAATTTCTAAATTTTGTATAAAATTTAAATCCTTTTTGTGCAAACAGTATAAAAAGTTTAATTATTACTTCATTATAACGTTGAATGGATCGTATAGTCTAAATTTTAAATTATTATTAACTCAGCCTTTCAGATATGAGAAAGATCATGGAATTTGTGGATTTCAGGAAATAAGCTTTGTTTTCTATTTAAACTCGCATTCTTTGTTGAATTTTTACCGTAAATCATTGAGTAATGATGTAGTAAAGAGGCGCAATGTTACGGGGAGTTTTGTCGATAGAAAATTGCACCGAGAACTAAGCGGCGCGAGTATTACGTGACCGTCTTTCACTACACGGTCACGGCAGTGACGACACATGATACTCGCGCTGCCTAATTCTCAGCTCAATTTGCTATCGACAAAACTCCCGGTAACATTGCGCCTCTTTACTACATCATTACTCAATGCGTAAATGTTAAAAGAGTCTCGGTCCACTTCAATACTAGTTAGAGGTGCAAAGACGTAAGTCTAAGAAATGTCATACCTTTTGATGATGAGAAAATTGTTCTATGCAATAACAAAGTCTCCAACTGTCTTTAAACACGTACGACGTGAAATAATGTTCAAACTTTGAATGTGGCCGAATTTAAGGTCTATTTTGGCCTAATATCTGCTGTAGTTTGGCTATAAAGTTATATTTACCTGTACGAGGTATAAATATTGTGATCAGAAGCTCTAAAATCATTCACGAAAGGAATTGTTTTAAAATTAGTTACATTGAACATTAGTTTGCAATCATTAACCTTAAAGGTGAACTTTTAATGCAATTTATATCTTTGTTGTCAGTAATTTATGAGATCACAAAAGTTACGACTAAAATTAAGGATTGGAATTACATTCTCAGTTGCAAAGAACTTCTTCTCACATGAGTATCTGTGAATGCTACTAAACGTTTGCACGGTTAATATTTGTTTATACCCTTTTAGTGCATATATGGTTAACTATTAGTCATTCTGGTAATAACCAGCATTTAATCAGTATAGGTACACAAATATGAAAGGAAAAAATCGTAATTGCGTTTGGTAATATTCTTTATTGGTGGAAACTTTACGTGACGTAGCTAATATTTTCTTTCCCTTATGTTTTTAATATCATGTAATGATTTTTTGTTGGGATTCAAATAAATTTAATGAGCCTTTTCTAACAAATTTTTATGTACTTTTTGAAAGTTAAAACGAATATTACAAATTTTGTGTTTGAAATTGAGTACGAAATTTACCGAGCGCGCAATTATGTTTTTTCTGCGATCAATCAGAATTTTTAACATCTAGTCTAAGACATTTTATCGCTAATTCTGACAGCAGGGACGAACCTGAGTATGCTTTATGGCAAGTGCGCGACACTTAGTGTAGATTGAGCATGTAACAGTTCCTATATGTAACGGGTTATCATAAAGTAACGGATATATTTCAACATATTATATATTTTTAACAAATAAAATTAATAACAAAAAGTAAATGGAATCTAGCTGCTTAAATAATGGGATTTCTGATCGAACACTAGTTACCGAAATTGTTCGATATGACCTTCATTTTGTTGTTGTAAAATTACCAACCGTTCCTCCAAATTGTATATAGTACTATGCAAAGTTTCTGGTTGTATTGTAGTAATCCGTTGGGTTAATATCAGGCAACCTTGGTGGCCATAAACTTGAAAAATGTCTGCTTGTAACACGATCTTGAAAAACCTCAATTAACAATTCTTTAACTGGTCGGTAAATATGCGGAGGTGCTCCATTCTGCATAAAAATCATGTTTTCAATTTCTTCGTACTTGTTTTGCAACTGTGGAATTGCATAATCTCTTAACATTTGCAGGTATTGTTCACCAGTAACAGTTACAGATACGGCTTACCCATCCTGTATTTCTTCGAAAAAAAATCAATGGTCCCTAATGATGAAATCAGCTGTGAAACCAACGGTGACTTTTTTGTCATGTAGACCTTGCGGAACGATTTCATGTGGATTTTTTGTTGACCATATTCGAGAGTTTTGAGTATTCACTCCACTATTAATGTCCATAAATTACGGGATAACCATTCAGGTTCAATTTCCATCTGAGCCAGTGTTTGTAAAGAAAAATCGTACCTAAGAGCCAAATCTGCTTCCTTTAACTCAAACAGCAGTTGCAGCTTCTAGTGATACATTTTTAGGATTTTTCGTAAAATTTTCCAAACCGTGCTGTATGGCATTTGCAATCGTTTTGTATCGCATTCACATAGCTTATTCCTATAGCGGATTAGTATTGGCTACGTTTTGATTTTCCTGAAGAACTTCTACAACTTGGACATCACTTATCCTTGTTAATGGAAGGTCAGCTACAGACCCTGTTATTTCAATTTGCTAATTAAGATAATTAAAAATCATTTGGTACAACTCTGCTCTCCAACCCATTTCTGTACCAAATCTTCGTAATCCAGCAATATAAGTTTTACCGCATTCATAATAACATTTTCCCTTATTTTACGATAACCCCACATATTACATATTTTTACAGGTATTATAATTCCGAAATATAATTATTTCTTTTAAGGTTGATGTCCAATTTCTCGAATAAAAGGTCGGGTGTTGAAAGTGCTTCATATATTCAAAATACAGTAAATAAAAAATAATTGCTGAATTACAAAATATGAAACACACAATACTGATTTTGCTATATTTGACACACAAAGAAATAAAATTCTAAAGCTTATCCACAAACATCATCAACATAGAACAAACATAAATCATAGAATACGAAACGCATCTTAGAAATTAATTATGCCAAATTTCAAACTACTAATTTACTTTAAAGAGTTTTAGTTGAAAAGGGACAAAACTTACAACAAGTCTAATAATTATGTAATCAGAATAAAATTAACAGAAGTAATCTAATTTCTGTTAAAGTAGATAAAGGCAACACAAAAAATTGTTATGTGCAGAAAGTTAATAATTTTATTAGGAACAAAAATTTTGATAATTTAAATTAAGATCTTCTAACAAAATTTGAAGCAAATGCGAAACAGAGTTTACAAAATTGCTTTACACCTTTAGACAAGCATTAAAATTTATGTTGAACCCACAAGCACCAACCATATAATTACAAAGAATTTAAATACAAATCAAAGCATTCTATTAAGACTTCTTTAGAACTAATTAATAAACTACACAACATAAAATTACCACCAAGTAATATACTTGTAAGTTTTGATGTTACCAGTATGTTTAAAATAACCCCCAGGAATATATGCGTTTATTTATTTATTACTTATATTAAATGATTAATAATACTGTTGAATTAGTTACAAAAATGGAGTTAATTCAATTATTTGACCTCTGTGTTAATCAAAGTTAATTCACATAAGATTTATTTAGAAAAAAAAATTGTTTACCAGTTGGCAGCCCAATTTCACCTATTTTAACTAATATCTGTATAGATAATTCAGAAGACCAAATTTTTCAATTATATACTTTTGACAAGATTGTTTTTTGGTTTGGTTATGTAAATAATATGCTAACATGTTTTGACAGTTGACAGGAAAACCTGCACATACAGACATTACAATTAGAAACGATTCATGTCAGTGTAAAACATGTAAGTTAACTGCATGTAAAATAGCACTATTTGAGAAAAATGATGTGAATATTTAATATTAGGCGCAAGCCTTCAGACAAATACTCTGTCCTTCCTTCTAACATCCAGGTATCGGACAGTTCATATCCGTTATCTCTGTTCAAGTCGTTAGGCTGTTTCAGAATTTCTATAGCTTCTCGAATCTTCCTTGTATACCAATTCCTATCGTTAGCCAGAAATTCGTGTGTTTTCAAATTTTATATTGTGCAGAGTGTGTAAGGCGTGTTGAGCAATTGCTGATTTAGTAGGGTTAAGTAAACTTAAGTGCCTTCAGTGCTCTGCTAACCTGGTGTTAATGCTTCAGAAAGCTTTGTTGTGTGTTGTAGTAATGAAGTAAGTGTTGGATTTGATTGAATTTTGATAAATAGGAATTTTGCACCTGCAGTATATAATACTTTTTCTTAATACTGTTATTTGTATATATGTATTAGTGTACGCAACGAGAAGTAATTGATATTACTTCTCCTTGACATTAGGTTTCTGATTTGACGAATTACCTTTGTGTACGCGCCGCTGTCTGGGGAATGTTTTTTTATTATACTTGCCCTTTGTATACTTTTTTATGCCGTATTTTAGTCATAATACAGAAATCTGTAGTGTAATTTTTTGGACAGTTATTTTACCTTCACCAAATTGAAAGTAAATTTAGTTTATTTCGACAAATTTTAAAGTTGCCAAAATTAAAGCTATTGTCGTTCAGAAATGTAAAGTAAGCTTTGTTTTGATGAACTTTAAGTGACATTTATTAAATTATAAAAACTTTTAAATAGTCGAGCGCATTTTGTTTATTTTTGTTGTGGCGGATATTTATTTTAAACTGAACAACTAATGACCGTGTTGACAAGTTATCATTTTTTTTTGAGCAAGTAATTTTACGTAAGTGAGCCTTGCTTAGGTATTTTTTAAGTGAAATTTTCATGTAATGGTGAGAGAATGATTACTGAGAACTCCGCCGATACCACTGAGTTATGTCGGTAATTTGCACTTTACGAGCCGATGTTGTAGTGAGTGTGTTGCCCGTAACAATCAATTTCGTATTTTGGATAAGTATCAAGAAGGGTTGCTCACATATTACAAAAGAACAAGCAGTACAAAGTAGCTTTAAAACAAATACCAATATTCTTAGGTGTTATTTACTGCCCAAGATTCAATAAACGACAGTTTGAAATTGGGTATTTATAAACTGAACTGCACCTCCCGTAATTCTGTATATATTAGACAAACACTTAGAAACTTTGATATTAGATACATAAAACACATTACATGTTTCAAATATAAATACACAAATACACCAAATTATGCCAAATTAGTAGTAAATAATCGCTTTATGACTTCACAAAACAAAAATGCTTACATTTTTACTATAGAATCACTTGTTGCGCATATTTTAAATATAGAATTATAATTTACAAGTTTTCTATTCTATTACACCTATATTTTTCTTAATAATGATTCATGTTGTATTGAAACCCGTTGAGAAATAAATAATTGTATAAGAGAAATTGTGAAATTATATTGTATTTGAAACACTAGTGTTATTAAATATGGAATTCCACGAAGTAAGGTAAAAAAATATAAATTTATTTATATTCCTTATTTCGCAGCCGAAGATGATACAACTTGTGGTGTACTGAATGGGTGACAAATTTGGCCACCGAGCAGGCCAGAGGAAAATAACGTTAGCTTCTTGCAAAAATAGCGGTGTGACTCTTGTTGTAGGAGGGCGTGCGTTATCATGTTGGAAAATGGGATTTTGAAACCCCCATAGATATGCAAGTGCAACAGGCTCCAGCATATTGGCACTGTAACTGACTGCATTTAACTTGCCATTAATGAGGACCAAGGGTCTTCTGCTACCATGATATACTGAATCCCATGTCACCACTCTCTGTGTAACAGCTGTGCTGTTTTTTATAAAAAAATTGAATTTCTGCGTTCTCCACGTAGATGCCTGAATCTCCAACGACCATCGCGAGCCATAAATAAAATTGAGATTCGTGCTCTTTCGTTGCTCCATTCTAATGTGTGGGTACGGTGAAGTGGAATAAGAGGAATACGGCAAGAATGCAGTCAACAAGATCTTACTCGCACTAGATGACATTCGCATTCTGTATCCTGCACTTCCCATCCACTCTACTGCAATTGACTGAGTAGTTGACAATCTGTCACTTGTGGCCAAAAGTCTTAAAAAGCATTTTTCACGATAGTTCATATCTAGGGCAGCGTTGTTGAACCCCTTCATCATACCATCTGGACCTACACCTTACCACCTTTACAATACCACGATTTACACGGTCAGAAATATCGCTATGTAGAAGTCCTACCTCTCCCTTACCAATAATACGACCACGTTCAAAATTTATTTGCCGATAATTTTCACGTTGATGAACTCTTGGAATTCTTAAATTTTCACAAACTAATCGTAAAATTGACGGCATTACACAGCAATGCCTTGTTTAATAAAACTTATTGTTACTGCGTGACAACCACGAAATAAAAAATAATTTTTATTTAAATTGCAATCATTACTTTGTTTTATCAAAATCGAGATGTTTTGAAATCCCCATGCGTTGCAATGTTTATGGACACCAGTACATGAATATACCACGATTTTTAGCACTTATTTGTCTAAATTAGCGCTAATTGTACTATAATTGGTTATTTTCCATTGCACTATAAATTTTTATTATTAATATGAGAAAAACATGTTTGGTTTCCCTTAGAAACGACCTCGACAAAAATATAATGCTCCTGTCTTATAAACGACTTATTTGCTTTGAAATCTTGTAACGAAATAATTTGGGTTTTGGTATATTTAAGTTGCTTTGATATTTTACTGTAAATTTCTGTACAAGTTGTACATGTTTACTCAAACCTTCTTTCTAGGAATGCCTACGTTGTTTCTGTTCATAACTTCAACCACATGATATTTCTAAATAATTTTCCTATTAGCCTATTATAAGTTTTCGTACCTTTGGTTATTCAAACGTTATAAATTCACATTTACATAATATTTCATTTAAAATCTGCATTGTTACTCCCTCCAGTGACGTATCCTAAAATATAGGTAATTAAAGTAAACTATATTACAAGCTTTTAGAAGTCCTCTCTAGATGGCGTTAGTGGAGAAATCACAATTTATAATTTTTGCGCATTTAATGATATAGGTAAAATATTGATAACAAATAGATTTTGAATAATACAACTTTAACATAAAAATTACGTCTTCTTTCATTCCTGTGGCGTCCATTTTGCCAAGCTGAAAATTTTTGATGTCTTCGTGAAAAATTCCTATATACTACTATACGATATAAATAATCGGATATATCTTCAAGAAGCATAATTTGCAATAAAAGAATTGGTGCTTTTCTAATTATTATCTGCAAGCTTTGTTGCTCGCTTACATGCGGTTTTAGAAAAATTTTCTTTGGCAAGATCGACGTTTGAAGACGTTTTAATCAAAACACGAATTATTGATGCTTTCGTAAAAAAAGGAAAGGACTTCGATGGATTCACATTTGGCCCGTTCCATCTAAGGTCTTCAACGAATTACCTGGCCCTTTTAACTTCAACGAATTACCTTCTTCTTTTAGTCTCAACGATTTAACTTCAACTAATACCTCCATATATCTACATTCAAGTACGATTCTGGTTTAACTTCTGAATCGTAACTAAAATAAAACCGGATCGTGACAATTTTTGCATATGTTCGTGATCCGAGGGCATCGACTGAACAGAATTACTACCTGCTTATATAAAGGTTAGATCATTCCTTTTCTATTATCACATGACATTTAACTGAATAATTATTGTGTAAATCGTTAGACAAGTAATGCTAAAGTACACCTGCTAAAAATAATTAAACCAAACCAATTAGTCAGTTATAACAATACCTTAACCTATATTTGTTTACCTGTTATCACTATATCCTTATTGCTGTATTATTAATGTTTCACTTCACAACCACGTGACCTTCATTACCTGGTCTTTTACCATTATTTACTTCCCTCATTTTGTGTTGTAATTATAATAGTAACATTTAACTGTACCTATTTTGACTGCCATTTTTGTGTTTTGCGCAGCATCACTTTAATTAGGATGCGTAAAAGTAGCTTAACTAACCATTATATGAACATATGTTTTTTTTTTGCATTGGTGTAGACATTAATTATTAACGTTTTCTTTTCTCTCTTGAAATTTATGCAATTATTGAATTTCGATGATATTGGATTCATTATTGTTTTAAAAGATAAAATGCTTTCTGAGCTATAAAATTTGTACTCACTATAAAAATTTATTTCTTTTGTGTAAACCACCGCATGTGTTTGTTTTTTTTAATTATTTGGTAATAATTTACGCTTTGTAAAGGCGTCAAAATATATTCTCTTTTAGTTTATACAAAGGAAGGCCTTCCCTTGAAAAGGGGAATTGTTTAAGTTTTGGTTTCTAGGATTAAATAAACAATTACTGGTTCACTGGTGTCGAACCCAACTATCTGACTTGCGAACGGTATTTACTATTTTCTTTTTTTTGTACATTTAGGTTATTTACATATATTTTTTTTGTGGTGGATTAATTGGATCCACACCCTCCATTATTTAGTTTTTTTTATGTTTAAAAATAAAATATACAGTTGTTTATTTCGCACTACAGCAGTGTTATTATTCCTATTTCCTGCCGTACTTCCCTTTTCCTACCATCTCCTTGTTCATTCCATTCTGCACCACTGTCCAAGAGTCGGGACAGCGGTGAATCTTATCTATATCTAGGAAAGCATCCTTCTTCTCTCACCCCGCCCGAACCGACATTTTTGAGCTAGTTCGGTGTGCTCACTAGCTGTGAATGAGCAGAGATACCTTTCCTTCTTTCTTTTTCTTCCAGCTCCCCGTTTAAACACGTAACCATCTCAATGCTCTAAATACTAATTTTTTTCCTGTTTGGTTCACTTAGCGATATGTGCTGATGACTTTATGTACATAAAAATACGTGTTTTACTTTTACAATTTCAAAAGAAGCTTCAACGTATTCAATTATTAAGATAAAGTGGATTATTTTACTTGTCTGTTTCTGATACATCTGTAGTGGCCTTGACACAGTATGTATTTAGATCTAATTAGCCTAGAAATGGTGTCAAGCGCCGTTCACCTAAAGGTTAAAAACGTAACCAGTTTTTATGACTATGAGTTAACTCACTTATTGATTATAAATTTCATATTAGTCAAGGTGCTCCGAAATTCTTACAGAATGAGTAAGCCTATAGACCTATATCAAACTGAATGCATTTGTGCAAATGGAGTGAATCAACAGTTAGCAAAAATTTACTTCCAAAAATAGGGTTCGTAGAGGATCCTCGTTTGAAATGTTACACAATACATGTTTACATAGGAAACTTCGTATAATGCGTCCTGATAAAGCTATTGACGTTAATGGTACACCGGCAATATCTCCTCAACTTTTTTGTGACGTCATAGACCACGCGCACTTACACCACGTGACCCCTCCCATTTCCCCCCTTTCTTTGACGGCTTTTTTTCAGGGACCCCTGATTGAATTTTCACCCCCTGACGGCATTTCCATCCATAACTAGGGTCCTTTTGGCTGTATTAAGAGCCTTTTTGGTAGTTCAGTTTCTGGGAAATAAGAAAATGCGCACGCATACAGTGTTCCGATTGTTGGTCCTAAGGATGGACCACGCTCATTTTACTTGATTGGTCGTCAGCTCCTCTGGTTCCTGGTCAGTCCTTAGTCCACACCTATTCGCTGAGCTCTGATTGGAGGCGTAAGGCCCTGCATTCTGATTGGTTAAAGAGGGAAATTTTGAAATTTTCTGGTAAGTGACCCTAGTGTTAACTTGTAAGACAGCTATAAGAACTTGTGTTAGGGTCTGCGCCTTCTTGTCGTGATCCTATATCTGGAAATAGTATTATAAAGTGGATATAATGCTATCTCATAAGACAGGTATAAGAACTTGTTAGGACCTGTACCCTCCAGTCGTGGCGCCTTTGTAGGGAAATTTGAATTTGTTTGTGGCGCCATGTAATTGCGTGTTTTTAAACTACCGAATGTTTTCTGTAATAGAGGTTGATACTGCACGTCTCTCTCTCTCTCTCCCTCTTTCTCTCTCTCTCTTTCTCTCACTCTCCCCCCCCTCCCCCCCACTCTCTCCCTCCCCCTCTCTCTGTCCCCCTCTCTTCCTCTCCCTCTCCCTCCCTCTCTCTCCCTCTCCTTCTCTCTTTCGGCTCTCGTTGCAGAATTTTTAATTAAAACATCTAAACTACTATAAATGCTTTTATTTATCAGAGTAAAATGGTTGAAAAACAAGCATTATACAGTAATTTGATTACCTCATCATTTATAACTAAACATGTAGTGGAATACTTATTTAGAAAATCAAGTATCGATAAATTATTTATTCTAAAATACAAAAACATTATCGTATAAAGTACACACACACATCCGAATAGTAACCCTGCAAGGTCGTTTTGTTGTAACCGAACCATCTACAGTTCTTCTCAAGGAAATGTAAATGGTAACCTAGCGGGGGTCGTCCAAAGGATTCAAAATATCCCCCGTTACCATCCTCGTCAATTTAGATAGCAGTTCAATGTTGACCTGGTTTGTTTGATGGATCAGTATTCACAATAATTGTGCAAGGTCTAGGTGTATGCCTTGTTAACTGATTAGAAGCACACACAAGTCGAAACACATTCTTGTGGCTGGGGATCGATTTAAAACATTTCAACACTTGTACCGCATACATCTTTGGAGTTGGTATGTGTCCTGTCTTGCAATAGTAATGCGTTTTCCAGTGCGCACATAGGCTCCTCGACGTTATGGTTATGGTCTAAACGCTTTTGCTTCCTTTTTCAATTTCTTAATCGGCACGGACAACCAATCTCGTCCAAGTATTGGTTTGTTAAGCAATCTTAAAAACTTGTAACAACGGTTTTTGGGTTGTACTAAAATATTCCTTAATTTAAGGTCTTTCATTAGTTCTGTTGTAAATATAAGAAAATTTTAATTCTTTTTGCATTATTGAAATATAGGTATGTGGTAGGCAACTCAATTTGCATATCTTTTAAGGGTTTATAGTGCATATCTTCGTAAGTGTATATATTTCTTAAAGGTTTATATTCCCATAAATTGTTTTCTGATCATTTGATTTGCGCAGCGCGTCATCATCATCATCTGACATCCTCTAACTTCCAAAGCCTTCCATTTTTTTACTTTCTGATGAATGATGAAGCAGGAAGCATTTTTGTGTTTTCCACATAAATTTTAGTGTAAAGTGCCATTAATTTGATGGTAAGATATCTTTTAACGCATTATACTAAAAATTAAAACATTTGCTCTTTTCAGGCACTTTTTTTTACGGTTACTTTAATTTTACTTTTATTTTTACTTCGATTTACAATTTAATTACATTGTAAGTACGCATTTAATTCTACTGTAGCGTACGCTTTCATTTTATGATTGCAATTTTTATTTGAAAATTTCAAAGAATGCTTTAAACGGATTATTCAATTTAAAGAAGAAATTCATAAGGATAATTCCATTTTTTGGGTGTGGCTGATAACATAAAAGCATTGTTATTGCAATAAATTGCACAACATTACACAAGGATTACGTCATCTTGGTTTGCAATTTATGCATCATTTTTTATAATACCAGAGATCCTCAAGAAGATTTTGTATATTTAGTAACAGGTATTTAATTAAATTAAATTAAATAATTTTTTAGTATTTTAAGGTTTTTACAATTAGTTTTTAAGATATATTTTATTTAACCCTTTCACTTTATATATTTAATAAACATAGTTGTTATTTTTTTATTGTTTTACATTTGGATAAATTTTAGCGTAAAACTCGGTTCAGTTATTCCGAGATAATTAAAAAAAAAATAACTTGGCGTCCGAGATCATTTTTATTAGTATTACATTTCATTTTTATTATTTATGTTCAGTGGAAAATAACACAGCAGATTTTGTGGTAATCAAGCAAATCAAATGTGGTGAATGGTTAGTATCTCCAGTTAGTTATAACGATTTGTTTGTTTTGGAGAACTTAATTCTCTATTGCTTTATTACATTTATTTATTATTAAATTTATTACACCATTTACCACCTAAATTTTACAAACTCTTGTTTTTCATGGCCCTTAACGTGAATTTTGTTAAACCGCAGCAGCGTTCTTATCATCTCCTCTTGTAAACCGTTGTAGGGCACATACTATGACTGCGATATCATGCCGTAATATTTATCCTCTAAATAATGTATCTGTCTTGACATGGGTTTTGATATAAAATAATCTAGAGGTGGCTTTATCAGCATCAGCAGTAACAAACAATGATTAACACTTCTAAACCTGTGCACGTCCAATATGCGTCCATCTTCTTTCAGCTACTGTTGTACACTGAAGCTTGTGATCTAGGGTTGTCCCTTTTAATAGGTGAAATCTTTAAATTATTATTCCGATGTTTATCGATATTAACCACGTTATTCAATTCGGAGTACGCCAAACAGTTAATGGTTTCTACGAGCGCTTCTTAAAAACCGACTTCTTGGCACAGGGAACTGTTTCTAAACAAATTCCAGTGCGTGCTAGCGTTTACAGACAAGTCAGGAATTAGGTTGAAGGCCATTAAACAGTAGCCGTTGGGGTAATCGCTTCTCGATATATCGTTGCCCTCCTTCAAAAAATGAATACCCGTACCGGAGAATAAGGTGTGATATGCCCTTACACATAAACCATTAGTTGTAAAGTCTGGTGGTAAGGCCTTTGACGAAATTTGTTGGCTTCAATATATTTCATCCGATTTTTTATAATATTTAAAATCGAAGATTTAATATAATTATTTTTCATCAATGCCGAAATAATTTTCTGTATGTTAGTAAAACGCATCAAATTCTTTCAATCTTACTTGTGCTTGTTTAAATTATCATTACATTGTATTGTGAGGTCATGTGTTGCACACATCCGATTTTTTATAATATTTAAAATCGAAGATTTAATATAATTAATTCTCATCAATGCCGAAATAATTTTCATCAAACATGTAGTTCATGTTGCTGTGATGAAAATTGAATGCTTCAGGATCTCGAAAATAGACTGGTTCGTTGGTTTACTTGGTAATTTATTTGCGAAAAATACTATACTTGGTGTTCAGATTTTTCGGTTAGATTATTAATACATTCGAACTAGAACATCTTCCTTATCTCAAATGGAACACCCTATATATTTTAGATCAGTCATCTGACCAATTCAATGATCTTTCAAAAAGTACCAAGGTGCCCTATACCTAAACCTTCACGTTTCAAAGTTATTCAACAATATTTAGCAATACCACGAATATATTAAATAAAATTATTATTCTTAACAATTTAACATAACTACTATAACAAATACTCTGGCCATCTTTTTCAATGCAGAGTGTCAGTTTGTGCAGTTAAAAAATTTTTTTGTCGACGAGTTCATCCGTGGTGTAGTGCAACCTTTAGAGTTAGCGTGGTTAACGCTTAAGTTTTTTTAAATAATGAATACCGTTTATTGGATGTTGAGCAATGTTATTACATATGAATAATTGTGTGTAACTTAACCAATGTTTTTATTGCTTATAAGTTTTACAGAAATTTCGTAGGCATAGCTTTTGTATAATTAAAAGCAGAATATTAAAGATAGCGAGTAAGTTTTTTTCGCAAGCATAAAGATTAGACGCATTTGGTATAAAAACTATGATGTCATTTAGACGACTTAATGTTGCGATGATGTGGCGGACCAATTTAAGTGTGATAACCTCTGTTTTGAATGAAAGGTATAACCTGCGGGTGCTATTTGGAGCACTTAAGCGAGAACAAAGTTGTACCTCGCGTTTTGGAAATGCTGACGACGGTGGTTTTAGGAAACTGACGAGTTCTTCCTACCGGGAACGGAAGCTTTGCGTAAGGGGAAAATATACTCGAAATTCGTTTAAGATTAGTTAAGAGGTAAATAAAGTAGAGAGGAAGGATTTGAACTTCAAGATGGAGAGAGAGAGAGAGCGATCAATCTCGACTGTTCGTTGGGAACCAACCTTTTGGTGCTACGAACTTCTGTCGAAGAGGAGTGTGCTTTATCTTACCTCGATCAAACCTTAGGGGATCTTATTGAACTGTTCACCCACCAAAGGCATAGACTTTCGTGTCGTTTTTGTAGTTCCACCTGGGGTATACGTCTGCGTTATACCTAGTGCACTCGTTACCTTCAAGGAGAAGATCGCTTTGCGGAACGGTAACTTAACTTAACTTTCTTTTTAAGTGCCGAACATCATAAGTCACAGCCCATTGATATGCAAACAAACTTGATAAAAAGTCACGTCACGTACAAAAGTCTAAAGTCACGTTAACGTATAAAGATTTAAATTTACAAAAACAATTAATTAAGCGGAACTGAACTTCAGTTCATTTTTCTAATAAAGAAAAGCTGTAAATAAGTGTGAATACGTATAGATAGTCACATAGTTAAGACAAGCAAGTGGAAAGCGTTGACTGTGTTCGCGTTTTGTTTTTCTATGCGACGTCTTTTCATCTGACATAACATCTATCGAGCGGTTATACCCGCACCATTTTACCGTACCGTGGTCCAAGACTTCATCCAAGAGCTACATATTGAACACATTACGGAAGCTGAGGCCATCCTCCTGGTCCATTATCAAGTAGCTTAAACCCTGAGAATAGCAAAACCAAATCAGAGGTAATAGTGTGGTGTTATTTTTAATGCGACGTTCGACGAACAATAAAAACAGAAGGCTTGGTGTATTTTCTTGTTTACCTTTATGTAATATTTTTTTTTTCTTTATGTGAGTTTGAATACGAGGTTTTTTGGAGAATCAGATTTTTTTGTAAATTACTAAAGATAACGTATATATTTTTATTTAATTCGTATTCATACTAGATTTTGTTTTATTGATTGAGTAATATTTTAATTACGAGGACAAAATTTTATGAAATTTATTACGGGTTTATGAAACCCCGATGTGCAATTAGGTGATTATTGCGACGATTTATTTGGGTTTAGCATTTGTTTTACTGTATTTAGAAAGGCTATACAGAGAGCTAGCTAGACCTTCTGAGACCCATAAGTGTTTGTTTGCATAAACTTGATTTATTTATTATTTAATATATATATATATATATATATATATATATATATGTATTTAGGTTCATTGTTTTTGTTATAAGGTGTTTTAGTGTTAGCCCCAGTGTTACGTAAGAATATCGCAAATTTATTAGTTTAAACACTTCAAAGATGTTATGCGTTAACGTAACCAGTTTTGGGATTGTATGAATAGCGAAGTAATTACGGTCGATATGCATTATAGGTAAAACTTGTTAAAAAATTTTTTTAATAAAAAAAAAAAGAATTGATAGAGTTTTAATTGGCGATTATTAGTAACATCTTAGGGAAATTTTTAGTATTGATCATTCTTGATTTAAGCGTAATTCGAAAACGAATTGGTAAATACGAATTCCATCTGGGTTTTGACTTGTTAACAGTAGATTAAATTGAAACAACGTAACGTTAAACATTGATCGATTTTGAGTAACAAATATAGTTTTGTCATTGCGGCACGCATTGACTTATCGAAGCGTGTCAGAATTTTGGAGCCCTATTTCAGGTGGAGTGCAGGACTGCTGTCCAAGCCACTTGAGATGGATTACGTACAGGTAAGCGAGTTTTCAGTAAGCAGGGCTTTTTATAAAGAACGATTTTTTGACGTAAAGCCAAAAATAAAATTTTTCCCCTATGGCACACTCCATCGCTGTACTTTGTACATGTATATTATATTCATTATCCTCAATTTAAATTCGCCCCATTACGAATTTCAACAACCGGCGTATCATAAACAAACAGAGCCCTACATTTTGCGTTAGCTAACGAAATAATGAATAAAAATACAATAATGTGCTTACGTTTACTTTTGATTAATCAAACAAATGCAAGGCTTCCAGTTTCACTATACTTTTCTTATAGGTTGTTATACTTACAAAATAACGTGTGAGGTTACCTTTATCTTAACGGAAATTTCGTTTGGTTTTGGACTAGTGATGGGCGATATCGTGATTCTATAATCACAGCATTACTCGTGACCGCTACTTTAAAAGATCGGTGATTCAAAATCGTGACGTTAATCTTTGAATTGAAGAGGTTAGTATGATGACAACTTAATATATATATATATATATATATATATATATATATATATATATATATATATATATATATATATATATATATATATTATATATATATATATATATATATATATATATATATATATATATGATGATTTAAATTACATTAGTATAGCTATGTAAGTCACAGAGCGAGTAATTTCATTAATTTGTACAAATGGTACATTTCGTTATATATAATATTAGATAAGAATGATTGATTAACATTGAGATGGATGTAAATTTAAATAATTCATATTAAAATGTTAAAATAATTATATTCGACAACATATTACACTTAAGTATAAGGTATGTTAGTTATCGTATTGCATTAAATCAAGTTCAATTTTAGTTAGTAGGTTTATTTAAGCATAATGTTCTCTAAAGACATGAGGTACAAGCTGTAGATTACAAAAATAATGTTAAAAACTAGGATTAGGCATATATCAATGTCACAATTTCATTGTACGCAGCCAAGAATTATGAAAACGTTCGTGTTAGTGCGATAAACGTATATAAGTGCTAAAATTACATAAAAACAGAATGAATACATTGGTGATTAACTATAAAACTTAAATAAGCCAGCAGTTCTGGAATTATTGTGATTAATTAACATTTACAGACATTAAATTAGTGATTTGCAACAATTCGATACAAGTCTCAGAAGAAATTACAAACTTCTAAAAGTGTGAGAGTAAATTAAAATAAGACATGAGCATTAAGAATATACACTTTCACAAACATTTAAAGTGCTTAAAAGTGTAAAATTATACATTAAAAATTATAGTATTAATTTAGGGTTATGTTAATTCCTCGCATAAAAATTATGTAAAAGTTGTTATAGATCGGGACAATTTGATCAAAATAAATTATAAGAGGTAAAAATAGTAAAGTAGCCTCAATTTCAAGTCACAATTCACTATATTAGTGACTATTTTATCAAATATAGTTTCTAAGGGTGTTTGAAAATTTCGGATAATTTTCCTTTCAAATTGGCCCTAGGCATTTAAAAGATGTATATTTATATGTAGTAGCATCCTATATTCATGTGGAAATCAATTTCAGGCCTGAAAAGTGCATAAAATTAGCTTAAAATCAATAAATCAATGTAAAAATCAACATGGTTAATAATTGAAGGAATTAGTTCGTGTTTGAATTGAAAAATTATGTAGATTCCGAATATGTTGTTAGTTTTAAAATAGGTTTAGGGGTTCAAAAGTTATGAGCTTTTGAAATTAAATTGCAATTTAAGAAATGCTTTAGCCAATCAGAATTGAGGAAAAATTAGATGTAGTTGTTGATAACAATCGAAGATTTGGTTTCTAACGCTTTGCATATAAATAGAAGTGCTGAAGGATTAGTAGCTCTCTCAGTTTTTCTCTGTTCCAACAGCTTGCTAAAGCAAGATGTTGCCAAATTTTTTCTCGAAAATATTTTAAACAAAATAACGTCACTTTCGATAAAAGTAAAGTGCGGTTTTAGTATCGGCAGTGTTTCAAAACAAGTGATATTCATTTGTCGGTAAATAATTTAAATTAAGGTTAGTTTACCTTTTTAAAATAAAAATCGGTTGTTATCGACAGCGAGTGAAAATATTTCCGGAGATTCGACATTGTTTTTAAGTTTTGTTTACGGATATTGTTAATTGTGTTTTCTTCATGTTTCTATCATTATATATTTTATTTACTGGAAGCGTGTTTAATTTAAATAACCTTCAAACTATTGATGCATTTCAAAATTTATTTTGAAATAAAAATAATAAGTGTGATGATCCTGAAAATAAAGACATCAATGTGAAGAAAAATTAGTGAAACTTACTTAAATGTATAAGCATTAAAATAGAAGCAAATTTGGATGTCAAGAAGCAGAGTTGGGTTTCGAAGGAGCTGTTTCTACGGTCAACTACAATATCAGCGTGAAGAAGATAAAGAGGACATTTTATGTGAGTGTTATGACTTTATACTTTATTGTTGACATTGATATTTTCATTATTGTGTTCATAATTTCCATATTTTGTAACAAACATGATGTGCGACAACTTGTATGCATGTCAAAAGGGAATATTAATTGAGCTAAAATTTAAATGGTTATTATAAGATTTAATGAATTCAAACATATTTATACTTACATGTATGACGTATTTTCTTTTTGCTTGTAATGAAAGGTCATATGAATGCGTATTCACAGCGCATGCTCAAGTATACATTTGAAGATTTTTTTTTATGTACAGGGAGTTGCACATATACTGATGCAAGTTATAAATTATAATTCTATTTCTTTGAATAATTTGGATATAATAAAATATAAATGGGCGATAACTCAATGTATATTAATCATATTACCTATAATTATAATATTAAAAATCTTAGTATAAATCAACAAACTAATAATTTACTTTGTCGTATAAATTTAAAGTCTCTTCTAAATTTTGATCCCTATCCCCTATTTAGAGTCTCAAATAAATTATCGTAATATATATATATATATATATATATATATATATATATATATATATATATATATATATATATATATATATATAGGGTGTCCCAATAGTGCGTATTCGGTCGATAGCTCCTTAGCCATTAAACTTAGAAGATAAGTTTAAATACGAAAGTTGTCTATTTTTATAAGCTGCACAATCTAAAAATAGTTTGGTTTCTGCAGGGTGTAATATAAAAGGGGTACGAGTTTTAAATAGAACACTCTATATATTATTTTATTTTTCGATTCTCCTTATAACTTTACATCTTTTTTATAAGAATTACTTACAAGCTAAATCTTACAGTTTTTGAGATATTTGCAAAGTTAGCTAAAAACTGACATTTTTATGTATTAATTCAAGTAGGCGTATATCAGTTATTTTTAAAGATAAAAAAATAATCTGTGGTATAGAATTTATTCATACATGAGCTTACTTTAATCTATTGTCAAAATATTAATCAATCAATCAATATAAACGGTGATCACAAAAATTAAGTCAATAACATAAACTTAAAAATGCTATATCTTCATTTTTTAAACGGCACACCCTATATTTTTTTAATGCCTTATCTTTGTGTATTAATCGGCGTTCATTTCTATTAAATATGTTCTATACCTATCTCTAATAGTTTCGGAGATATTTAAGTTTGTTCATTTTTTTTCGTTGATAACTAGAGGACGGATTCCTGACTTTATTCCTGTACGTAAATTTTAATAGCATTGCATATCTTATATATTTTCTCCACGAATCTATAGGAATTAAGTTTAATTTTAGATTTTTTTTTGTGCTTATATGCATATTTTGTGGTTTAACGCTTACAATTTTTGTTATGCATATATAATACTCATTAGTGGTTTTTGCGTATATTTTGTGCTTATTTTGCTTTTTAACGGTTTATAAAATTCTATTGATCCTAAAATATCGTGCATTATACTAAATAAATCCGTACGCCACTGCCAAAAAATATCGAAACTTCAATGAATTTCTCTTATCCTAGTATATTTCAGTGCACATGCACCCTGCACTCAACTTCGCATTATAATTCGCGCGCATTTAGTGTTTATCTTTCTACCCAGCCTGTCCTACTTGTGTTCTGATTTTTTAGTTGGACGCTAGTCATTCGTCTGTCTTGCACGTTTGGTATACATGGTGTTTTCGTGCATAATTATACGAATTTTTATGTTGTGAATAGTTGTGGTCGCTGTGAGTACTACTATACTTATACACCTGAATCGTTAGATCGTTACCATGCCAAAAGTAAAATCTTCACCTGACGAATGGATTCGATATCATAAAGAACTTCAATATGAGTATGGGAAAATTATCTGCCGGGTGTGTGCCAAGCAAGTAAGTTTTATTTATCTATTTTTTAACGCTTGGCATAAATAATGTGCGTCTTAAATTTTAGATAAATGCGGACAAGAAATACAACTTTGTTCAGCATATTAAGACGAAGGTACATATAGATAATTTAGAGAAACAGTCTCGTACAAAAGCAACGCAGCTAACAATTAGCGAAAATCCAGTGCCAGTACTACCTCTACTGTAGAAAATGAATTCTTTTATGATATGTGCAATGCGATGGTCAATGCTAATATTCCTTTGACTAAAATTAAAAACGAGCATTTCAAATTATTTTTGCATAAATCTACGAAGAGGCATATACCCAACGAATCGACATTGAGAAAAATATACATTGATAAAGTTTTTAATAACGTCATTTCAAAAATAAGAGGTATAATCGGTTCCAATTATACTTATATTGCAGTAGATGAGACGACTGATTCTTGTGGGTGCTATATAGCCCATTTATTAGTTGGCGCTGCGTATATGGTGAAAGGCATTGGTAATTTAAAAGTATTGTATGAAAATATGCAACATTGTACCTGTTTACCACACGGTATTAATCGTGTTGCAGAAACGATAAGAATTCAGTTTCCGGAAGTCAATACATTAATTAAAACCGGCAAGAAAGTGTTTCTCAAATCACCTTTGCGTGTACAATGTTTTAAAGAAAATTTGCCAGGTATACCGCTACCACCAGAGCCAATAATAACACGATGGGGTACTTGGCTCGATGCAGCATTTTATTATGCGGAAAATTTTACTTTCTTTAAAGAATTAATGTTGTCTTTCTCAGCATCAGATTCTGATGCAATTCGTAAATGCCAGAATATAGTAAAACATCCTAAAATTCAGCAACAATTGACATACATAAGTGCTAACTATTCTTTTGTATCGGGCTCCATTAAAAAGTTGGAAGACACAAAATTATCGTTAGTTGAAGCAATTGCAATTGTCGAAGAATTTGAAGAACGAATTAAACGTGTGAAAGGCGATACTGCAATAATTATTTTTCAAAAGTTACAAGTGATATTAACCAAAAATGCTGGATTTGAAAAATTGCGAAATGTAGCAAAAGTATTGTAAGGTGACGAAATGACGGATGATATGGGTATTGCAACGGAACTAATTCCTTCTTACAAAAATGCACCTATAACATCTGTTGACGTTGAACGCTCATTTTCACAACTTAAAATTTTGTTATCTGATAGGCGTATGTCATTTAAAGTGCAAAATATAGAGAGACATTTAATTATTAGTCAGTTTAATGACAATGACGAGTAATACGCGTTTTACATTTTATATGTATTGATAATTTGTTTTTTCTTCGTGCAACTGTTCTTTTTAATTACAAATTATATTTTTGTATTGAAATAAAGTATTTTTGCATTTGTAGCTACATTTTCTAAACAATAAACCGCTTAGGTAACAAAAGTCGTTTTAAAACAAAGTTTTTTAGGTCATCTCATTTATTTTGTCTTGCATTCCATTTCCTTCATACGTTCACAATCATAAAATTCTTTCAAATATTAAAATAAATGTAAGTTACGCAGTGTTAGTTCATTAAATCTTTTAATGCTTATTCTGAAAATTTTTGAGGCTTATTTAAGTATTTTCTGCTATTTCAACTTTTTGTGCATATTTCATGCATATTTAACCTAATTTGGTAGCATATTTTAATGCTTATAATTGTCGTTTTTTATGCTTGAAAGTCCGTGCTCTATTCATAACACTGAAGAAGAGTACCATTAATCGGTCAAAGCAAGCTATGAATACATAAGAAACTAAAACACATATTAACTGAAATACAAACACTTAAAATTATAATAAATGTTCAATTTAACCACCATTTTGTTGCCGGCAAACATGAAGTCTTTGAATAAGAGACAAATTTACGTGGAAACATTTATATTTTGAATGACGTCTCTAATTCTTGCCTTCATATCATCTGCAGTCGTTGGAGGAGTTTGATAGACTTTTCTTTAATCCAACCCCAAAGAAAAAAGTCCAGCTTTGTCAAGTCAGACGACCTTACAGGCCAGGAGATCGACCCTCCTCTTCCAATCCATTTGTTTTGAAACTGGATATTTAAATAATTTCTAACGTTTCTGCTAAAATGCGGAGGAGCGCCATCTAATTGCAGTCACATTTCTCTAAGGGTTTGTAAAGGTAAATCTTCAATAAAGGTTTCAAATTCGATGCGCAAGAAGTTTACAAATGAATCTCCATTGACCGTGTTTTAAGAAATATGGTCCTATAATTCTTTCCCCAATAATTCCGGTCCAAACACTAAGTGACCAGCGGTGTTGATGATCAACAGGAATTATAAGTCTGGGATTCTCAGTATCGTAATAATGGAAATTATGTCTATTAATGTATCCATTTTTGTGGAAAATAGCTTCGTCGGTAAATAAGATCGTGCTAAAATAGTTGGGTTGTTCTAAATTTTTATTTATGGCCCAATTGCAAAAGTTTAATCTATTAACGAAGTCATTATCGTCTAATTCTTGTGCAAGTTGGACATGGTATGGATGATGTTTATATTTTTTTATAATTCTATTAACTGAAGTTTTTGAAACTCCAACTTCTAATTCCAATTGTCGGCAAGAAACGTGAGGATTTTCAATCACGGATTGAAGAACTAAATGTTCATTACCTTCGTTAATTGAGGTTCTTTCTCGTTAATTGTCTTCGTAATGAATACTGCCTGTTTGCTCGAAACGCTCTTTCAATCTTGCAAATGCTGCAACTTGTGGGTGTCGTGCATTTGGAAATTTTTGCTTATAAATTCGATGAGCTAAAAGACAATTTTATCGCTTCACCAAGGACGTAAATCATATTAACAAGTTCTTCTTTCGAAAAATTCATTTTGTAATTTAGGAAGTAAGTATACAATACTACACAAATATTACCACTATTTGACAAGTTTGATTTCTTCATTTGTTTTTGTTCATATTTTGTTTTACGCTCCTTTGATTAAATTGTTTAATTTTACGATGAACCATTTAACATCTCAAATATCTCTTAAAAATGGTGGTTCCATACAATATTTATTATAATTACAATTTATGTATTTCAGTTAATATTTTTTAGTTTCTTATGTATCCACAGCTTGCTTTGACCGACTAATGTTACTCTTCATCAGTGTTATCAACGAAAAAATTGAACAAACTTAAATATCTCCAAAACTATTAGAGATAGGTATAGAATATATTTAATAAAAATTAAAGCCGACTAATAGACGAAGACAAGGCGTTAAAAAATATGGGGTGTGCTAATTAAAAAAAGGAAGATATAGCATTTTCAAGTTTACGTTGTTGAATTAATTTTTGTGGTCACCCGTTTATTCAAAGACTTCATGTTTGCCAGCAACAAAATGGTGGTCCCATTGACTATTTATTATAATTTTAAGTGTTTGTATTTCAGTTAATATGTTTTTTAGTTTCTTATGTATTCATAGCTTGCTTTGATCGACTAATTTTACTCTTCTGCAGTGTTATCAACGAAAAAAAATGAACAAACTTAAATATCTCCGAAACTATTAGAGATAGGTATACAACATATTTAACAGAAATGAAAGCCGATTAATAGACAAGACAATGCATTAAAAAATATAGGGTGTGCCATTTAAAAAAATGAAGATATAGCATTTTCAAATTTATGTTATTGAATTAGTTTTTGTGATCACCGTTTATATTGAAATCCAATTTTGACAATAGATTAAAGTAAGCGCATGTATGAATAAATTCTACCAAAGATTATATTTTTATCTTTAAAAATAACTAAGATACGCCTACTTGAATTAATACATAAAAATGTCAGTTTTTAGTTAACTTTGCAAATATCTCAAAAACTGTAAGATTTAGCTTGTAAGTAATTCTTATAAAAAGGATGTAAAATTATAAGGAGAATCAAAAAAAAAAAATATAGGGGTTCTATTTAAAAATCAAAAGTTCTATATTGTACCGCTTTTATATTACACCCTGTAGAAACCAAACTATTTTTAGATTATGCAGCTTATAAAATAGACAGCTTTTGTATTTAAACTTATCTTCTAAGTTTAATGGCTAAGGAGCTATCGACCGAATACGCACTATTGTGACACCCTATATATATATATATATATATATATATATATATATATATATATATATATATATATATATATATATATATATATATATATTATATATAATAAGTGGGGACACAATAAGTTTGGACATTACCAACAAATTATCAATTTTCATCAAATTACTGCTTATTATTTAAATAAAGTTGGCTCAATTTAATTTCAATCTATCTAATTTGTAATAGTACAATTGTTAAAAGCCATCATTTATACTAATAAATAGGTTTACGTTCTTTATTGCTTGTTCATCTGTTAGTGAGATAACGTTACTTTCTGATTTTGGAAAAATGTTTTAATATTTAAAACAAAGGCTATCGTACTGCACTAGAATAGTTTTCTGTTTTTGAATCCTTTGGTTTTGCATAAAAGCATTTGTACTGCATAAATTTATTTACACAGCTTGAAGTACCCTTTATCAGAACAATTAAAAACGAAAAAATGCATGCATTTCATATACATTTTGTTTGTGCACTTGAAATGTTTTGCATAAGCTATGCTCGAATACATTTATTTGGGTAATTTAGAAGTACCATTCATCAAGGCAAAGGAAAATAACAACATTAGTCTTTTTTATATAATTTTTTGTTTTAAAACACAATTACAATTATGAAATAGTGCATTTTCTTAAAAATGAAAGGAAATGACCAATGAGTTGTATGTTTATGTGAATCATTTTGCTTGATTTATTACGTTGCTAGATAACATCGTTTGTGGTATTAAAAAAGTTTAGATTGTAACTTAAACATGCGGCCCATCAGAAACTGAAATTACATTTATTTAAAAGTACATATCGTAATTTGTTTTTCTTTAAGAAATACTTTATTTGCTTAATGTCGTTTATATTAACAATTATCGACTGTCACTATAGCATATAGTTGTGGATGCAGTCATTATTAAAATGTGTTCATGTACAGCGTTTTTTTAGTTGCATGCAATTTTATCCAAACAAGAAACCAATGAAAGATAGGATGTAAATAAACATGTAAATAATGTTACGTTTCATTTTGAATAATATTTCTTTTTAAGCGCGATTGAAATAATTTACTGATTATAAGTATCAGTAAATGACAGATGTCGTGGTTATTTTATAATCACCAAAAAAGGCAGACATGATCTTATTATTTATCGCTATTACATCAATACATAAGTGTACATGAGAATATAATAATATTAAAGACAAGGAAGTAATAACATAAGAAATATTCTGTTAACAGTAAATACTGCTTAAATGTGTTACCACAGGTAAGTGCTATATCTGTGGTATTACATTAACAATGCAAAAAGTGAAAGATATCTATTTTTTGTCGTTTGTTCTTATTATTTTCGTTAAAGATGTATGCCATGACACAAGTGGCTGATCTTTTACTGAGAATATCGTATTTTTCTAATACTTTATCACAATCAATTAATGTTGGTAAAGTATGATTTTTAAGATGTGTCCAAATAATTGATTAATGGTTTCCTTTTCTTCTGAGTCCACCTTTTTACCTGAAATTAATACAGTTGTACATGTAAAAAGTAGAATATACTCAACTAAACCTACTGTTGGTTGTTCTCTTTGATTTATCTTTTTTCTTTTATTTCGCCATCAATCCATGATTTTACCTGTGCTAGATCTACGCTCCAATATGGAAGTACTGCTAATTAGTCTTTGACAATCATTTAAAGAAGGCCCAGTTTCGAGGTCAATTGCGCAGAAAAAGTTTTAACAATCTTTTCAGGACTTAGTCAAGACCTCTCTTGACAGGTCCACAGGGATACTGAAAAAATTAGAACGATGTGACTAATACAAAACGTTTATAAATTGTTTGATCAAAATACATAATCCAATTAAAACAGTTAAAGGAATATTTGGAAATCTTACCAGATCTGGTGTTTTTCTTGTTGTGTTTGCTTGTGGGTTTTGGATTGCTATTGATTTGTTCTACTAAAAGTATAATTATAACATTGTACTTTTATATCACAGATATATTCATAAGTATTACCTAAATTACCCACTGAAGCAAGAATCGGTATTAAATCTGCCTGTGGGATTGTTTTCATCTTCTACGGATTCGGTCACATGCTGAGATGTATTAGTGGTGATGTCTCCTGTCAATATTAAGCAATTTTGACATCCTTGTAATGTCCCGCTACTATGAAACCTGTATATTCGTCTATGTATTTTTCATTATGTCCCATAAAATTCGCTAAATCTTGAACTTCATTGTCCTGGAGATCCATTAGCGCCGTTTTTGGCAATATGTTTTCGTAGAAAGTTCCACATAGCGCTTGTGTATTTAACGCTCCACACTCTGTAGAATATCGGGCAGTAGTTGGCAAGCACATAGAAACTTGTTATTGCCTGGGTGACCAAAATACATGGATTATCTGTTGGTACTCCTGCTTCTACGCGATGTTTTAGAATAATTTCCAGACACTTTAACGTCTCTTTGCCAATTAAAATGGAGCCTAGCTAGTTTACCTCTTAGAGTAATTCTTGCGAATTCGTGTATTGCTTTTTCTCGACTTCTGTCAGAAAACTGTAACGTGTAATTCACTTGGGTCGACTGTTTGCCGATTGATAAAATCATCTATACACATGCGTTCGACTTCACCAGCTCGTCTTCTATTGAAAACTTGAATAGATACCAATGTAAATCCAGCAAGTCCTTCCAAATTTTGAAATCAAATTTAGCCATTAGTAGTTCCACAACGTACGATATTTTGCTTTACAAATTCGTTTAAACTTTTAATATCGTAGTATTTGGAAGAATATGTTTTTTTAACCGTTGTTGTTGAAATTGATTCTCTGACGGTCTTGTTTATGGTAGTAGAAAATTCTTCTTCAAGTATTTTAAAAGGTCTTCTCAGAATTTTTGTTGTTTTGTCGGTATTTGTCATATAGTTTGTTACAAACAATATTGCCAAGTGATCGTAACAATTATGTTGGTAATCTTTCTAAGGATAATATTTGCTTTTTATGTATCACAGTACGTCAAATTCAAACATAAACATAACCTTTATGTTTATGTTTGAATAAATTGACAAAATTGTTTACTACGTCTTTAACAATTTTTAACAAACATTACTACTGACAAGATAACTGTAAGTGTTATCAAACGTTTAGATTTATAATTTAAAGTACACCATTAAAAATCCCAAAAAGATAAGTATTTTATTACAAATATTTGATTGTTTTGAGTATTCTGTTTTGGTTTTTAAACAAATAGTAACGTGTTTACGTAAAGCTTCTTGTTCATTTGAGTTCGACGACATACAATTAGCGATCCTTGTTATATTCCATATTGCTATTATACAGAAAACCTCCGTTTTTACGTATTTCTTCAATTTGTCGCTTTCTTTCCAAAGAACCTAATATAATTTAAAAATTATTATTTAATTGCATAGGATTAAAATACAAGAATCATTAACCCTTTAAACGTTCAATCAATGCATGAAAATAAAATTGAATTACTTTTCGGTAAAACCATAAAATTAAATACTTGACTCTCTTCTTTATGAGTTTCTAAATGGCGAGCTAGTTTTCAGACTAATTTTTACAAAAGATACAGAAATGTTTCTTAGAAGGTCTTGTTTTTATCGTATTTTTATTTAATGTCGTCTCAAGACGTTTAGAAGTTGATGCTTGTGCTAGGGACGATTTCAGATAGGCTTGAATTTCTCAAAAGAACAGTTTGAATGTCAATAAAAGCAATAAAATGCTTTATTTACTTAAAATTAATTACAATCCTTCTATTAATTGATTAAACCAAATTCATTAACTGCTATGGTATCTATTTTACAGAATCACTGCAATAATGAAGGCGTTTGCTTACCACTTATATTGCTTGTAAGACTATCTGAAATTCTAGTTTTGGGTTCTTCGATTAATGAATCAGACAATGGTCCGTCTCCAATGTCATGGTGGCTAAAGCATAGGAAATTATAACGTTTTATCAACTAAGTGAATATAATAGTTAATTCAGATTGCCATTCTGGATCAGGTCAGAATCCAGAAAAATCTAGAAACTAAAATAATATTCATCTTTTTATAATTATCGGATTATTTTAACCCTTAATTAAACTGAATTCACAAATACCCAACATTAGTATTTTTATTTATATATTTTTCCATTTTTTTAGGTTGTGATTTGTGCGTCTAAACATCCTTTGAGAACAATGCAACAGTTTCCAATAAAATTCATCATTATAAATTCCCAGATAACATTTCCATGGGATCCCTTATTATAAAGATATAGATTTGGTTAAATGATGAATTACTCTAAGTTGGTGATTTACCTAACCAAATTTCCATGTATTTTAAGACTTATGGCAAGAAAGAAGAAATGTCAAATTTTTTCTTGAATATCTACTATAGATGTATGAACTACTTATATTCATTTCTTAAGATGTTTATTGCAGAATTTAAATATCAATTTGGATTTTTTCACTTTCTATTTTTAGTTTCAACCCTAAATTAAATTTTTCTATGGAACGCAAGTCGGCTTTGAAATAATTATGTGTTCTTTATCCTTTAAATGATATAGCACATTATCTATTTTAAAAACAATTTCTAAAAATTTAAAAATGTATTTTATTTAAGCACTCTAACAATAACAGGCCGTGAACATAAAAAACACAAATCAACTTTAAGTCATTAACAATTATTCACGATTCACAGAATCATTTTGTGTCAGAACAATGCTTGATTTACTAATACTGAAAAGTGTTGATAGATAGTTGTTACCTTAGTCTCATAAAAACGATTTAGAAGCTGAACGATGTACTGAGGCTGTAACCTGAAAGAAGGCACCCAGTCCAACGACAGAAATTCGGAATTAATTAAAAATATGGTATACAATTTTCAAAACCTACTAGAAACACAAATACGGAAATGAAGATGCAGAACTAAATGTATTACAATCAGTTATATGAAAATCACATTCAACATCTAGTTAGAAAAATTGAACATAACACTGTATATTCAAAACTACATTCAAATAATTTTAAAAGTCAGGTATCATCACGTATAAGTAATCCATTCTGCATAAGTTAGTTTGGTTTTAATCGTACTGATAATTAAAATCTAAAATATTATTTGAATTTACAAAACTGATTTAGAAATAACTTATGATTTACACTGTTTGAAATTAATATCTGCTTCCAACAATATGCGACACTAAATTCATAACATCATCAGCGAATATCTTAATAAACGTGTTCTATTATAAGATTGTAATCGAGGGCCGATTTTATAAATTCTAGACTTAACTCTTGGACTTTTTTAATGGGGCTACGTAAAAAATCAGTGTACGTGAAACATATTGAGATCTATTGAAGCTGTTCTTGCAGCATTTGTAATTAAACGCCAAAAACTACCAAAATTACGTCACACTACGAGGACAATTATTTTAGAACGGAATTGGTCAATTGTTTGAACATTTTTAAATTGGAATAATTTATCTCAATACTATTACCATGTTAATATTGTTGTTATCTATTAAATATCGTTTCTATGTTTACGCCTTATTGTTAAGTTTAATAATTGAATGACAATTTTTTAAATTTTCTTTTATTATAAATAGAAACGTTTTATGATTCTGTATAATACCTATACTCGATCATTCAACGATTTGGTCATAAGAAAAACCTGATATTACTCATATTTAACAATTAATTTTTACTTACAAAAATTTATCAAGACATTTTACATAATAGAATTGACAATGCACACTGCTCTCTGTTTCCACGCCGTTTCTCCAACACAACACAGACACACACACAGACGCACAGACGCACACGCACACGCAGACGCAGACGCAGACGCAGACGCAAACGCAGACGCAGACATGCAGACGCAGACGCAGACGCAGACGCAACCAGACGCAGACACAGACACAGACACAGACACAGACACATACACGACACAGACACAGACACAGACACAGACACAAGCACAGACACAGACAGACACAGACACAGACAGACACAGACACAGACACAGACACAGACACAGACACAGACACAGACACAGACACAGACACACACACACACACACAACACACAAACAAACGAACAAACAAACAAGCAAACAAACAAACAAATCAATTAATTAATTAATCAACCTCAAACAAGTCATGCTCGATCAAATCAAGCAGATCAATCTCAATCAATCAACCGAAATTATGTCTTACAGCTTGCGGAAACCAGATTACAGTTCAAAACTGAGTACATTAAAATCTAATTAACTATGACTTGAAATAATAAATAATTTGTACCCTAATGCAATGATGCTTTATTTATAGACAGATTCTCTCTTTCTAAACAGACACCACCTATACATTCGGAAAAATTATATCTGATTTATTTGCATGCTCAATTACATACACACAAAAATTGTTTCATAGAAACGTGTTCGTTAACTGTTATAAAAACCCATTAAAAGGACTGGAAAGTAATAATTACTTATATATAACATAGAGTTAAATTAAATTAACATGTTTTTAGAATACCAATCCGATATAATGGAAATAAAAGGTAAAAGGTTTTAATGATATTATTATTATTATTATTATTATTATTATTATTATTATACGCGAATTAACAATAACTAAAAGTTTCAAAATCAACGAATACGTACGTACCTACTATTTGTAGAGCTGATCTTATGACGTCATCCTGTAAGAGTAATAATACATTTTAAAAATCTTTATCGGCACTTTTGTTAGCAATATCAGGTAAAAAACATATATACATTGAAAATAATTCGCTTACCTTTAGAAGTGCTTTTTCCTTCAGTTGTTCTAATAACGATAACCAGATGTTGAACTGAAAAATTTTTCTTATACGTGTTCACATGTAGTCGCACTAAAACACGTTTTATGAATTGCTGGATATAAACTACCTATTACATTCCGATCATTAACTGATTTAGAAAGTAATACACAAAAAACCTGATATTACTCATATTTAACAATTAACTTTTACTTACAAAAATTTACGTTCGAACACAAATATTTTGAAAATTTTGCTAACGCAAAAATTACTTTAAATAATTGAATCTTCAGATTACATAAACTACTGTATACTCAAAAATTATTATTAATTTTATTAAATACATAAATAAAAAGTTTACCTCGAGTAGGATTTGAACCTACGACCTGTACTTTGCACGCACGCACGCATGCACGCACGCACTCATGCACGCTCACACGCACGCACGCGCGCACGCACGAAACCACGCACTCACGCACGCACGCCCGCGCCCCATTCCCCACCTCCCACACATACGCACGCGCACCCACGCACGCACGCACGCACGCCAGCACGCGCGCACTCACGCACACACTCAATTACTCACTCACTAACTTAAAAACACACTCACATCACTCACTCACCACATACAACACCATATTCAAAATTCACTCATAACAATCACTCAACTCATCTCAAAACAAAACTTATCATATCACTCAACTTATCACACCACCATATCACGTCACTCAACCACAACAAATCACCAATCTATACCACACTATACATCACCTTACTCATAATCACCACTGCTCAAAACCACCAAACACAACTCATCATCAACCACTCACTCACTCAAAAACCACTCACTCACACTCAAAAACTCACTCACCATCACCCTACACTCATAAACCACTACTCACCACTAACCCATCACTCACTCACTCACCACTCACTCACTCAACTCTCACTCACTCAATACTCACTCACTCACCACCACTATCACCACCACCACCACTCACCTACCTCACTCAACTCACCACCACTCACTCATCACTTCACCCAACTTACTCACAAACTCACCAACTCACTCACTCAACTCACCTCCACTCAAACTCACACTCACACACTCACCACTCAACCACTCACTCAGTCACCACTCACACCACCACTCACTCACACACTCACATCCACACTCACTCACTCACACTTAATCCTTACTGCTCACACTCATCACAATTCACTCACTCACTCACTCACCACTCACTCACTTCACTCACTCACTCACACTCACTACTCACCACTCACTTTCACTCATCACTCACTCACTCACCATCTCACTCACTTTCACTAGACTCATTTCATCACTCACTTACTCACTCACTCACCACTCACCACTCACTACCACTCACCTACTCTACTTCACTCACCCACTCTCACTCACACTCACTCACCACTTCACTCACTCTCTCACTCTTACTCACTCACTTACCATCACTCACTCACTCACCACCACTCACTTTTACTCACCACTCACTCACTCACTCACTCACTCACTCTAGTCACCACCACTCACTCACTCACTCACTCACAGTCACCACCTACTCACCCTATTCACTCACTCACTATTCACTCACTACATCTCACTCAACTCACAACAACACTTTTTTAACTCAATCATTATTATACTCACTCACTCACTCTACTCACTCACATCACTCAATAATCAAACACTCTATCACTTCACATTTCACTACAACTATCACTCACCACTCATCATCACTACATCCTATTATTACTCAATCACTAAATCACTTTCTAATCACATTTCACTCACTCATCACTCACTCATTTCACTCACTCATCACTCACTACTACTCACTCACTCAACTTCACTCATTTTCCTACTCATCACTCATCCAATTTTTCAACTATCTACTTCATCAAACCACTCACCACTTTATCTCACTACACTATTCACTCATTATCATTTCACTCACCACTCACTAATAAATCTTTCAATTATCCACTCATCCATAACTAACACTCACATCAACATACTACTCACTTTCAACTCATCTACTCACTCAACTACATAAACTTTATTTTACAAACTCACTTTTTACTCACTCATATACTTACTCTACTCACTTAATTTCATCAACCTTACTCAAAATCTCACATTACTCACTATTACTATTTTATCCATTCTCACTATCATCTATTTAATCATCACTCACTCAACACAATTACTCATCTTATCATCATTTCTTCTACTCTACCAACTCACACTTTACTAAATTAATATGTACATCACACAGAACACACACACACACACGAACACGAACACACACGAACGACACACACGCACACGAGCACACGCATGCACACGCACGCGACGCACAACGCACACCACAGCACACACTACCACACGCACACACACCAATAATAAGCACACACACACACAACACACCACACACACACACACACACACACACACACACACTTAAAGTAAGATCTTTAAGAATATAAATTTTCATATTTAATCAATATTTTTTTATTTATTTAATTTAAACAAGAAAAAGTTTATTAAATTCAAAATTTAAAGGGATTAGCTTAATTATAACATCAACAGGGAATTATGGTAAAAAACCACCCAACATAAAATAAAATGGTAAATTAGTCAAAAACTTAAACGCAAGGAAAACGAAAAAAAATGGAAAGGCTAAAAACAAACGGTAAAACACAAGTTCTTAATGGTTGAAATTTTCAAATCGGAGAATATTTTTTTTTGATCAGGTTTTTATCTTTTTTTTTTGAATTATCAAAATGTTAACTTCATTATTGCGTAATTTTATTAATTCCTAAAAATTAATATTTTTTTTTAAATTAATTTTCTATGAACGAATTGTAAATTTTTTAATTAATAAAGAAACTTTTTTAAAAACTTTTATTAAAATCATTTTTAATCAAACTTAAATTTTTTCAAAAATGAAATTTTAAACAAAATTCAATTTACCGAACAACACACACACACACACATCACACACACATTGTATTTTATCAGCTGAGATGCAATGTCAACTAAACGTTTTAAAATTTCTAATCTGAAATAATGACGTAACTAATTTTATTTGAAATTTGTGCCGTAGTTGTGTGAATTCGGTTCGTTGTACGACGTGTGTTCTAGACATTGTGTGTGTTAAATCAGATCTTTGTTAGTGTCGTTCGGTTTTGGTGTCGGTATGCGTTCAGTATGAGTGAATGTCATGTGCTTTAGATTTCTATAATTTAGTGTTTTGTGTTTGCTTTCGTTGTGGCAAAAGATGTTTTATTGTTGATTTGCCTGAAAGTTTGTATTTACGTCATATTTTTGTATATCATAGTTATAGAAGAAAATTTTAATGAATTTCTGCCATTTTATAAAATATTGAAGTGTTTTTGCTAAATTTTCAAAACATATATGTTTACATAGTGGAATAGTTAAAATAAAATTTTATTAGTATTTGATGATTAATGCTTTTGTTGTCAACGTAAGAAAACTTTTTTTATGCACTTGCTTAAAAGTTTTATTTTATGTTATATTTTTGATTTTTTAAACTTTCTAAGGATATTAAATTTCTTCTAATACCTTTGTATATTATATTTTGTTTGGTTTTGCTTTTTACTACAAAGGAAATTAAAACTCACACTCACACCACTCACCATTCACTCACCACCACCACCACCACCACCAATCACTTACCACCACTCACCATTCACCACCACCACCACCACCACCACCACCACCACCACCACCCACTTACCACTCACCACCACCACTCACCACCACCACCACCACCACTCACCACTCACCCACCACCACACCACCACCACCACCACTCACTCCTCACCACCACCACTCACCACCCACCACCTCACCACCACTCACTCACCTCACACCCACTCACTCACTCACTCACTCACCACTCACTCACTCACTCACTCACCTCACCACCACTCACCACACCACTCACTCACTCACTCACTACCACCACTCACCACTCACTCACTCACTCACCACTCACTCACTCACCACTCACTCACTCACTCACCACCACCACACACCACTCACTCACTCACCTCACCACCACTCACTCACCACTCACTCACTCACCTCACTCACTCACTCACCACATCACCACTCACTCACCACTCACTATTTCCACTTTCACTCACTCACCACTCACCACCACCACCACCACCACTTTCACTTCATCACTCCACTCACCCATCACTCACCACTCACTTCCTCACTCACTTCACTCACTCCACTCATCCCACCACTCACCACCACTCACTCACTTTTTCACTCACTCACTCCACTCACCTCACTCACCTTTACTCACTCACTTCACTCACTCACCACTCACCAACTCTACCTTTAATCACTCCACCACTCACTCACTATCACTCACCACTCACTCACCACCTTACTCACCTTTATTCTTAATCCTACTCACTCACCAACTCACCACCAACTCAACTTCACACACAGACACACACACACACACACGACACGAACACGCACACGGACACGAACACACACACGCACACGAGCACACGCACATGCACACGCACGCGACGACCACGCACACCACACGCACACAACACGCACACACACCACACACAATAACAACACACACACACACACAACACACACACCACACACACACACTACACACACACACACACACACACACACACACACACACACACACACACACACACACACACACACATTGTGCATTTTTATCAGTTGAGATGCAATGTCAACTAAACGTTTTAAAAAATTTCTAATCTGAAATAAGAGTGACGTAATCTAATTTTATTTGAAATTTGTGCCGGTGTCGGTGTCGGTGTGCGTGTCGGTGTCGGTGTCGTGCGTGTCGGTGTCGGTGTCGGTGCGGTGTGCGTGTCGGTGTCGGTGTGCGTGTCGGTGTCGGTGTGCGTGTCGGTGTCGGTATGCGTGTCAGTATGAGTGTGCGTGTCGGTGTGCGTGTGCGTGTTCAGTGTGTGTGTGCTGTTGGTGTGTTGTGTGCGTGTGTACGTGGTGTAAAAAGTGCGCGGTTGGGTGGTATGGTGTGTGTGTTTGTGTGTGAGCGTAATTGAGTATACAATAGTTAATGTAACCTAAGGATTCAATTATTTAAGGTAATTTTTGCGTTAGCAAAATTTTTAAAATATTTGTAAGTGTTTTGAATGTAAATTTTTGTAAATACAACATAATTGTTAAATACAAGTAGCTGCAATCAGGTTTTTTGTGTATTATTTTATAAATTAGTTAATGATCGGTATGTAATAGCTCGTTTATATCCAGCCATTCATAAAACGTGTTTTATTGCGACTACATGTGAACACGTATAAAAAAATTTTCAGTTCAACATATGGTTATCGTTATTAGAAGAACTGAAGGAAAAACACTTCTAAAGGTAGCGTATATATAAATATATATATATATATATATATATATATATATATATATATATTTATATATATATATGTTTCTTTGCCTGATATTACTAACAAAATGCCGATAAAGATTTTTAAAATGTATTATTACCCTTATAGGATGACGTCATAGGATCAGCTCTACAAATAGTAGGTACGTACGTTTTCGTGGATTTTTAAACTTTATTTATTGTGAATTCGCGTATAATACTAATAATAAAACCATTAAAACCTTTCGCCTTTTATTTCCATTATATCTGTTAGTTATTCTTAAAAACATGTTAATTTAATTTGACTGTATGTTGTATATAAGTAATTATTACTTTCCAGTCCTTTTAATGGGTTTTATAGCAGTTAACGAACACGTGTCTATGAAACAATTTTTGTGTGTATGTAATTGAACATGCAAATAAATCAGATATATTGTTTCCAAATGTATAGGTGGTGTTTGTTTAGAAAGAGAGAATCTAACTACATAAAACATCATTGCATTAGGGTACAAATTATTTATTATTTCACGTCGTATTTAATTAGATTTTAATGTACTCAGTTTTGAACTGTAATCTGGTTTCCGCAAACTGTAAGACATAATTTCGGTTGATTGATTGAGATTGATCTGGTTGATTTGATCGAGCATGACTTGTTTGAGATTGATTGATTAATTAATTAATTGATATGTTTGTGTGTGTGAGAAAGAGCCGAAAGAGAGAGCGGAAGAGTGAGAAACGAGATAGAGAAAGAGACAGGTTTGTATTATCAACTTCTATTATAGAAAATGTTCATTAGTCTATACGCCACTAGAAAATCAATTTTAACTCAAAGGGTCCAGGGCGCAGACCCTGATACAAGTCTTGTCTTACAAGGCTAGGGCCGCCTTATTAGAATACAATTTTGTATGACAGCATACAATTGCACCAAGGGAGCAACAATAGGGGCTAAGCTCTACACTTGTCTTATAAGGTTAGGGTTAAAGCTGTCCATCAAAAATAATCCTAAGACCAACCCCAAGGCCAAGACCAACCCCTACATCTACCCCTTACGTGAGCAAGTACAAAAATTGCTGTCAAAAAGACTCTAATTATGGTTGAAAATTTCATCAAGGGTTGACCCTCGAAAAGAAACCATAGGGGTTGAAAAATGCGTCCTGCACGTGGGCGGCCATAAAATAGGGGTGAAAAAACATGTCCTACACGTGGGCGAGTAAAAACAAAAATAATTAGGGATGAAAAGAAACCATAGGGGTGAAAGGACGCGTCCCCACGTGGGCGGTCTTGTGACGTCAAAATCGAAGATGACGGCCAAAGGTGTCTCACTATTATTTACACGTTTACTGAATTCGAGGCGGCATTATTGATAGGAAAATTTTTCCAAAACTGTATACGGTGTTCCGGGATAAGGGATGATAAATTATTAATTATGTTATTTTTTCTTTGTTCCGTAATTCCTCTAACGGGCTTCTTTTTTGCGAATCTTACTCCGTTCTTCATATTTTCATTTTCCGGGAAATTTAACTCGTGGTCGTCACCAGAAAAATTGGTTTTGTAAGTCAATATGCTTGCTCATCTTCTCGCACGAATTTGTACAATGTCTTTCTGGTAGATCCGTGGTTGAAATTTTTTCAATTTATAAATTGATGAGCAGTCTTCCCATTAAAAAAAATCATGGGGCGTTCAAACATTAACTTTTTTATTTGCTTTTGCTACTACATTCACAAAATCATGAAATCATATATTTTGGGGTCCCGCTGCATAGCAAGTTATTTTAGACAAATTTCTTTTGTAATGATCTCTGATGAATTTACTATATAAATTAAAAAGGACAAAAGTGTCCAGTTTTTGTTTTGGGAAGAACAATCGTAAACCCGTTATACTATAGTTTCACAGTCTCTCATTTCTAGAAAAAAATGATAATACACGCTTACCATAACTTCTTTGTGTCTTCCAGCTAAAGCTTCATGCCAAAGAACCGCTTTAGGGAACAAATGTTTTTGTTTAGTTCCTAAGGGAACGAAGCTCTGATTAAAGGCTATAATTCTTGGACAAAACATAAGCTTTTTTAAACATGTCCAAGCTCGGAAGCATAATAACTTTTTGCAAGTCTCCTGAGAAATATGCTGCACTTTTATCCGGAACTTCTGCATCATGTCTGTAAGCTTCGCGAGCTTCATCTGCTTTGTTTATATGAGACCTCCATGAAACACACATATCACACTCAACACCTAGATTTTCTTTGCTATGTTCCGGATTGTGGAGAAGAAAACTTTCACAGATTTCGCATTGCTCGTGCCCAAGTTTGGTAAATGAAATATTCATTTCTTTCGTAACCACCGTACGGTAAATTTCATAAGAACAAGTTATTTTGTGCTTCTGTTTAAAATCAGAATACATTTTGTTAATAGTTATGTCACTTGGGAGATATCTTTTGTTCGGAGCATGTACTCTACGGTAATGAGATACTGCAGGTTGAAATGATTCCACATGTGACCTAATTAGATTTCTATCAATCTTAGGTGTTTTGGAATGTTTGCCTTGCCGGCTACCTCGATGGCGAATAGATGTTTTATTGCTAGATTTACCTGAAAAACAGTCTTGTATTATACGATCATTATTTTTTGTATATTCCAGAGTTGACAAGAAGAAAATTTTGCACACTTGAACCCTATCTCCGCTCTCGTTCTTGATAAAATATTGAAGTGACTTCTTTCGCCTAGAATTTTCCAAAACTCTATGTCGTTTAACATCAGTGGATATAACGGCACTTAAAATAAAATTTCTTCTTACCAGTATTGATCATTAATGGCTTTTTGTTGGTCAACGGTAAAGGAAAAACTACTTTTCTTTATGCACGTTGTCTTACAACTAGGTTTTATTGTTGTATGTTTCATAATTCTTTCTTGCATTTTTTTTTTCTTTCTGCTAGCGATTGTTCAAAACGTTTCCGCTTCCTAACTTTACCCTTTTTGGTATATTCATCACTTGTTCGGGTTTTTTGGATTTTTGAGACATTCTTTCTCACCGTATCTAAAGGAATATCACTATCTGAAGAACCGGGCATGTCTCCTTCATTAATAGTGAAGTTCGGATTCAAGAGATTCATCTGAACTGTAATCCAATTGGTGATCGTGATTATCTGCGGTTGAAGGTGCAGCAGCAACAGATAAAATGTCAATATTATTGGATGAACATGCTTGTTCAATAATATCTGTACAAATAAGTTGGGATGATTGGAAATTTTCTGTAGAAGTTTGATCATGATCAAATGACAGTTCATCTGTAAAAGTGATGGTTGGAAGCTCACACGTTTCGTTGTTGTCTTGGCTCAAGTGGAAATAACTGTCAGTATCATTCTGGATTAGGAAATTGTCAGGTTCCGGAGGTTCATCAAACGCTACTACTACTGGCCTCAATTCTGTATATTGAGTTGCTTTGAGGATTATGTCTTTATTTGTATTATTCTGGATCACAAGATTATTGGTTTCTATAGCATCCTTAAGAGCTGCCGCGGGCTTCAATTCTGTATATTCATTTGCCCTTTGAACCATATCTTTATTTAAATTACTCTGGGCGAGAACCGAATCTACCATTTTTCTACATCTATTGCTTCCCGACATAATCTAGAACCAAATATGTATTCTTGTAATCAAATTTACTGGAGAAAGTAAAACACATGTGTGAGCCTCATCTACATCAGCTCACGAGGGAAATGAAACTTCCGTAATCGTAAATACTATTTAATAGAAGACCGGTCAATAATCGAAATTTGAAAAATATTTGGATTTTTTTAATACTTGAAATTCCCAAAAATTTAAATTTTGGCTCGTGCGCCAATGCATACGAAAACGTATTATATACCTATCTATCGGTCAGTGGAACCGACGTTTCCACTTTTTAAAATTCTTTAGGTTTTGCCCCTTCCGTCTCGCACTCAAGTTTGTCTCTTATTTCCTCTAACTCAAAGGCAATATCAATTTGACTGCAGTCAACTTACCAACACGCCCACAGAAGTTTCATTTAAAAAAATCAATCGAACAATTACACATGTAATTGGGCGAAGACAACAAGCTATCAATTTCTCATATGATCTTAAAGATGTTGTCCGATTTACGAATATTTTTTAATTGCTCATACTAATTCCCAAATTCTACAAAACCTTAATATTTCCAACCGAAAATTAAAACCATATTTAAAACTTACCAGGTACCTATTAATTATTGTCAACGTCTACAAACAATTTTAATTTAGCACTTAGTAATTTTGGCAAAACAAAAATCAGTCTGGACAAACGATATTCACGTACTTGTAGCTATAGTCTGTAAAAATAAAGATTTTCTATTTCGGCTTAGCGCTTTATTACTCTGAGACATTGGGAATATACAGCCGTTTCTTTCTAACATTTGGGTTTCAATAGAAACGTACGCGACTTAAGTGAAAGCGTAAATTACCTGCTCAATGACTTAAGACCGCTCGCGAGAGGTAAACACAATGGAATTTTAATTCTATTCCAGAAGTTATAAAACATTTTGAACGATTTTTAATTTTAACTATGTTGCAAAGTTTTTTGTGTGGATGCAGAGGTTTATTACTTAATATAATTCATTTATTTTGAAATGAAATCATTACTTGGTAATTAAAAGGAATTGATATGCATAAACCAGTTTTTATTGTTTACTAATAGTGACATTAATTGTCTATGCAGAACATAACGTACATTCAAATATTATATAGGAATGCACTTATACCTAATGGGATAATTAATAGAAAGTGATGAAAGTAATCAATTCCTCATTATTTAATCTATTATAATAGGTGGCTATTTGCGTATTTAGACCCCAAAATAATACACTGCCTCAAAATCTTTTTAAAAAACGATCTTCGAATACCGCCGTAACGAAGGTATAACAAAAATCTGGCCTTATCAAAAAGATAAAATTTAATAATTTCGAAATTTAATATCTAGAAAAGTGTTTGAGATACCGGAATATTGAATTCAGTACCGAACTGAGTTCGTTGAAAACGTTTGGTAACTTCTGGAATAGGATTACATTTCCATTGTCTCAGAGTAATAAAGCGCTAAGCCGAAATAGAAAATCTTTATTTTTACAGACTATAGCAATATTCTAACTGAAATGTGTGTAACTAAAACCTTCTTACACAAAATGTTTATTCCGGAAAAATGCATCCTAAAAACATAGCTTTAACGTGATATATACAAGTAAATGGCATATAACCTTTATCGTTAAGTAAGATCAACTGAGGAAAGTTTTTAATTCTTGGCTTAAAAGTGGTATCTATTATTTTTTGTACATACCACTTTATAGTCAAGGAATGGCACGTTTTAGATCCCTAACAGGTATGTCAAATGGAAATACCACTGTTTTATATGTCGTTTATTTCAGTTACCACTTTAAAGCTATGAAAAATGGTGAAAAAATAAATAATTTACTACTATAGTCAGTTAACTTAATTTAAGCGAAAATTGGAGATTCCACTTTTAAGCTTAGCACGGCAGAATAATGGTGATAGTTTACATTTTCTTATTTTATGCATTGTTTTAAAAGTAATAATTTTTTCTTAAGTAGTCGAAGAATTTTTGAGTGTGGAACAAATGTGGCAATGTAGGACGACATGCCTAGGTATCTTATCAAACTTGAATTATTATCGTTATTAGATGGACAATTATTTAATAATGTTCCAATCATTCGCGCATTAGATGTAGATATAGATAAAAGTTCATTCAACGATATAGCGTACGACTATTATTATCATCAGAATCGAAAATAGTATATTGTGTAACAAGTGAAGAAAATTGCTAATTTCTCACGAGTTTGAAAAATTCAAACGAGTGAGAAATTAGCAGTTTTGCACGTGTTGCACACTATACTTTTTCTACAATCACACCATATAAAACTGTATATAATTTTATTTTCAAAGGAATTTATTACCCATTTAAGTTTATTTATTGAACAGTAACATACTTATCTAAGAATTTCACGTTAAAATTTTTGGTTATAGTTAACCGTAAAATTAGAACAATTTTGAATAACGATTTTTGGTGAATTACTTTTAGAAATATTTAAAGTATTAGATGTAGAGGTTGATGGTCCATCGCTAGATAATTCTGTACTTGATGTTGGCGGAGAAACCGAATGTAGTATTTTGTTTGCAACATTCATTTTGGAGTACAAAGAGTCATCGACATAACCTTCGGCGACGCCGTTAGATTGCCAACCTCCATGGCGTTTCAATGTTAGCAGGTCAGCTCCTGCATTTGCTAACATGGTTGCCGAAGTTCGTCGGAATGTGTGCCCCATGTACAATTCTGGATTCGGTAACTTTAAAAATGATGCAATTTCTTGAGGCATTTTACCAAATTTGTTTATTCCTACCACTTGCCGTGTGCATTTTCCTTTTTGATAATTAAAAAAAACGGTTTTCAGATATCTCAGAAGGACGCAAAGAAACATATTTCTTGCAGAGGTTATAAACATTACCGGTAATTGTAAAACTTCTTGAAACTTTTGTTTTAGTGTCGTTTAATTTTATTAGTAAAGCAGAATTTAGATCTTCTATGTCATTTATTTTTAATTTCCACAATTCGCCTCTTCGACATGCACCACTAATTGCAATAATCATTGCAACCTGAAATGATAAAAAATATTAAATATTTATTATTTATTATAATTGTGTATTATTTAAAAGTACCTTTGTTAGTAGATATCGATCATCTGGGGCTTCTTGTAAAAATTGCTTTATTTGTTCCGGTGTCAAAGTATGTGCGTTTTTGGGAATATCCTGTAGTTTCTCTTTAAAAAGCACGTAATTTTGAATAAGTCGATATATCCATGGCATGATTAATATTAATGGTAGATTTTGACATGGAATGTATAAACCATAAAGTGGAAGCTTTTTCACTTTTAACATTTCCTCGAAATAGACCATTACAATGTTTTCAGAAATACTTTCGGTTTAATTTGTTTTCCCAATCCATAAATTGTTTGTATACATTTTTATATTTTCTCTTGACGTAAAAGGTAGTAAATCCAACGACAATAAATTACCTTGTTCTCTGAGTTCTGGAGGTGTATTTTCTATTTCTATATCAGAATTATCATTATCAGTATCTATTTTGTTGTAACTTCGTTTTAAAAATAATTTAGACAGGAAATGTTTGACGTTTACGAAAAATAAACAATCTATATCTAAATATCGCTGGTATAGCGCAGTGGGTAGAGTCTCCGATTCGTATGTGAAAGGTCTCGGGTTTGATTCCCGACAACTCAGGTTTTACTTTTATTATATTATTTTATATTATGATATATTATTTTATTAATAATTACCAGTTTCAATATGCACTCTAGCTAATTTTCGTTCTCGAAAATTTTTCTTTTCATTTTTGGTGTGTAGATATTATATGGTGTGCCGGAAAGTACTTTGCGGCACAGAAATGTCATTTTCCGGCACGCTTATGTCAAATTTCTTATTATTGTGAGAAATTATCAAGTTTGCGAATATAAAAGTATGCACAAAAGCGAGTTTTGAATAGTGGTTGTAGAAAAATGTACAAACGGGAAGCTATTTAAGCTCCTAATGAATTAAGAAAACGTAACTCATGATAATATTTTAAATAAATATGTCAAGTCCAAAAATGGTTATTTTTGTACAATTAATATATACAACATAATGTCAAGTATGAAATATGCTATGGCTGAATTACATAAATTTAAATCTAACAGTAATATTATAACATGATCATTATACAGTGGTGTCGTATTTTATATTCTTAATTTGGGAATATGAAAATGTAATCTTTCACAATGCCTACACATAATAAAAATGCCTAGCTTTTGAGTTTAAATGGTGTATCTTTTATTTATGATTTATATAAAGTTAAACGTTTATACAACAATTACAGTTTACATCCTCAATAAATGAATAATAGTTAAGAAATTACTTGAGATATAACAAATTTATGAAACATGGTAAATATGAAAAGGCAAACATAAGCCTGCTATTAATATAGTAGGTTGATAAACATATAGAGCCAACTGATAATAAGTAGGTAACACATAATTTTGCTTAATAATCCAAGGCTATTAAAATAAATAATAATTTTTCCACAAATTCCTTGGACGCCATTTTTAAAAGAAATGGCATAAATCTCATTGCAATCAGAGCCGGCGAAAGCGGGCCTTCAACACCTGCAGCGAAGACGGGCGCCTAACAGCTACATATAATTATATTATAGTAATAATATATAAATATTGCATCATGTATTATTATTAAGAAATGTATCTAATGTTGTTTTCCATATTATTAGATAAGGTATTAATAACTTTTATCACAACAAACTACTGAAATTATAAAAATACTATTATCATGCATTGTTACTAAAGAAATATTTTTATGTTATTTTCAATACTATCAAGACATATAAATGAAGTTATAAAAATGCTTGACAATAGATAGACGAGTTAGATCTCATATTAACTGTTAAGTTAGTGACTTCTCATTATAATTGTTTCTTAATGTTTAATAAAGTATTATATGATATTTTAAAAATAAACATTTAAAACATAATTGGAGCTGCGAACAGGATAGTCAACGATAGTGTATTTTAATACTCAATTGACTATCAAAACCGTCAAGAAGTTCCTGCATCCGAGTTCAATTGCTTTCCAAACTACGAAGGACTTCACCTACAAGAAGGACTTCACTTCAGTAAAGAATCAGAACGCCGCTGCAACCCAACTTCCACTGGACAACCCGTTAGGTATTTCTACACGTGATGCTATTAACAAACTTTATTTTGTAAGTTCTTTTTACATTTTTTCCTAATTTTTATAAATACATGTGAATAAGTATTTTTGAATGAGTCAGGTAAGAGATAGATCCCCAATTGTACGGTTAAGTAATTCAAATTCAGAAAATATGGCGAATTTTACGGAAATTAATATGGCTAAAGAAATTGTTCCTCTATATGAAGGAGGAAGTAAAAATTTATCTTATTATTTACAGCAATCAGAAAAATTTATGAATTTATACAAAAACCCTTTAAATAAATTATTATTTGAAATTTGTTGCTCGAGATTAGTAGGTGCGGCTAGAGGTACATTAGTTATTTCCAATTGTAGTGCATGGACACAAGTTAAAACCACATTAATTAATAGATTTGGTGATTGTAGAAATGAAAATCTTTTAGAAAATGACTTAGTTACTTGTTATCAAGATATTAATGAAACATATCAGGATTATTATGAAAGAATTATAACTAAATTACAACATTTACTAGAGCACATAAATATAACCGAACTTAAAGATGAATTAAAAAGATATAAAATCTGTAATGCATAAAACAGTAACTTCATTAGATGATTGTTTACTAACACTTAAAGATTACGACTAATTTCATGAATTTTATGCGACAAAAGACATTGAACCGACAAATCCCACAAAAACCAATTAACCAAAAACCACCGTTATATAAAACACCTTTTCGACAATATTACCAACATCCAAACACATTACCTAATGACCCTACTCAGAAAATGATTTTACCTCAACAAGGTAATAATAATTCAAACGCAAACCAGTTTACTCGTGGACCTATTAATTTTTAAACTAGACCAATACAGACTAGATATCCCACTAATTCTGAAGTATTTGGAAGAAAACAAGATTATAAACCAACTCCTATATCTACTTCTACTAGGAATACTAACAAACACTTTCAAAACAACACAAGCAATAATTTCTTTAAACCCAATGGACCCAGAAATTTCATATCCGAAGAGCTTTTTAATGATGTTAGATCCCCTTGATGATGATTCATCAAACTTTTCCGAAAATAATGATGAATTCGAAGATTATCTACCATACTGTTCCACTCATGAAAATGAATTAAATGGAAATTTTCGTTTAAGAGCTTCGGAGCAACAAAACCTTGACTCAAACACATTAACAAGTAAACCTAAATTACCCTTTATTACTATTCCCGAGTTTAACTTAAAACTTCTGATAGATAGTGGAGCCTCAAATTCGACCATGAATCCAAAACCAGCAAAAGAATTTTTTCAGAACCTTTATTTTAAAAAACCCTTTTCTGTAAAAAGTCTAAATAAAAGTATATCAAATGACATTAATGTAAAATACCCCTTATTAAAATAATTTAATATAAATAAAGATATAAAGTTTCACGTACTAGAATGGCATGACAGATTTGATGCACTTCTTGGAAGTGAAGATCTCCGAAAGTTAGGAGCAAAAATTTATTACAGTACTCAAATATGAGAGATAGGAAATGTTAAAATACCTGTTTTCTTTGAACTTAACCCTAAAAATTTTAAACCTTTTAAACAAACAGTCCAAAATGTTATTGACATACCTGTAAATATTGAAGAAGGTCACGTAATTATCCCTGAAATTAAACTAAATAATCTACATCTACCTGAATCGATAGCCTGCGCACATAACGGTATCTGTAGAATCCCACTAGGATTCGATACAGCATTAAAATTAATTTTATTCAACAACTCGATGTCCAACCAATTGTTAATGTTGAAATAAAAGAAAAACCTCAAGAACATTTTTCTGATTTAGACATACCTAGTATAATTAGAACGCAACACTTAAATTTAGAAGAAAAAGCCGAAATCATATCTCTTCGCAAAAAATATAAAGACATTTTCTATAATGAGAACTCAGATCTAACATTTACTAATGCAATCAAACATAAAATCAGAACTGTAAACAATGAAGCGGTATTTTCTAAATCTTATAGATACCCTTATAATCTCAAAACTGAAATTCAAAATCAGATACAAAAATTATTAGACAATAACATTATTTAGCCAAGTATATTACCATACAGTTTCCCGATTTGTATCGTACCAAAAAAAATTGATGCTAGTGGTAAAATAAAATGGCGTTTAGTAATAGATTACCGCAAATTAAACGAAAAAACAATAGAAGATAAATAGCCTTTGTCAAGAATAGAAGAAATTTTAGAAAATTTGATTTAGCACAAGGTTTCCACCAGATAGAAATGGACAATGAATCCATAGAAATAACCGCTTTCACTGTAAATAACGGGCATTATGAGTATGTCAGAATGCCTTTTGGATTAAAGAACGCCCCTAGTATCTTTCAAAGAGTCATGGATAACGCTTTAAGAGATTATTTGCATAAATTTTGTTTCGTTTACATGGATGATGTAATTTTCTTTTTAAAATCCTTACATGATCATATTATTCATTTAAAACAGATATTTCAAAAGTTCCAACAGTACAATCTAAAGGTCCAGATCGATAAATCTGAATTTTTATGCAAAGAAGTGGCTTTTTTGGGTCACATTATTACTCCAGAAGATATTAAACCTAATCCCTCGAAAATAGTAGCAATAAAAGATTATCCAATTCCAAAAACAACTAAAGAAATTAAAGCCTTCTTAGGACTAATAGGTTATTATAGACGATTTATACAAAATTTTGCTAAAATAGTACAACCTTTTACTAAATGTTTAAAGAAAGATTCAAAAATAGATAATAATAATGAAGATTATTTGCGGGAATTTTAGCAATGTAAAGAATTACTTAGCAATTCCCCTGTATTAGCTTATCCAGCTTTTGGCAAACCTTTTTATATAACCACAGATATCTCAAACGTTGCTATAGGAGGTATGCTATCACAAAACAATAAACCTATTTCATTCTACTCTTGAACTTTAAATAGTGCTGAACGTAATTATTCAACAACAGAAAAAGCATTATTAGCAATAGTAGAAAATACAAAACATTTTATACCATACGTTTATGGAAAACAATTTATACTAGAAACCGATCATAAACCTTTAATTTGGATATTTTCATTAAAACTCCCAACTCGTTTAATCAAAGGGCGACTTAAGCTTAAAGAATTTAAGTACAAAATTCAATACAAAAAAGGTAAAGAGCATACAGTTGCAGACGCTTTTTCTAGGATAGAATTAAATGTAAAAGAATCAAACGATGAACTCTCCTCTTTGTTTAATAATATTGATGCAGATCCAGAAATACCGAATGAAAACGAATTTATAGAAACCCCAAAGATATTAACGCAGAAAAACAAAGATTCAGATATCACTCAACACACTGCACAAGAGAATCCCATATTTACTATGCCTATTTCCGAAAAACTAGTAAATTACTTTATGAATAGAATTATCTTAAGATTAGGTGATTAATTTAATGTTAATCATGCCAAACCTTTTTCACAAAATAATTATGACATAACAATCAGGCAAGGATCAGAGCTAGAAGATTTAACTCGAATGTTTAAACAAATAATTAATCCTCAAACGTTGTATGGAATTTATTTCAAAGATAAAGAATTAGAATCAAAATTTTTAACTATGACCCATCAATTATTTAATAATAACGTAAAATTCGTCAAAAGTAATATTTTAATTAAAGGTGTAGAAAATTCAGACAAACAAAATAAAATTATAGAAGATTACCATAATTCAAATCATAACGGAATAATAGAAACATATAACTACCTCAAGTTACACTATTATTTCCCAGATATGAAAACTAAAATCATAAAATAATTAATGATTGCGAAAGTTGTTAATAAATACGATAGAAACCCGTATAAACTTCCACTCTCAAGGCCCTTGCTCGCTAAAGACCTTTTGATGTTGTACACATCGACACTTTTAGCTTTGAAGGAAATAAATTCTTAACGATAATTGATCTATTTTCAAGACATACTCAAGCTTATTTCATAACAGATATGACTGGTATAACAATCCTAAATAAATTAAGACATTATTTTATCACCATAACTACCCTAAAAAGATAGTATGTGATGAAGTCAAAGAATTTAAAAACAAAGTATTTCAAGAATTCTGTAAACCTTTCCGAATAGAATTACACTTTACAACCTGTTATAACAGCAGCTCAAACTCGCCGTTGAAAGGGTACATTCCACATTATTGGAAAAGGTGCGAGTACTGAAAAACCAAAAGAAAAATAATGATGACGCTCAAAATATTATGATAACAGCAATAACTACATATAATCAATCAGTTCACTCCTCGACAGGTTACACTCTCTTTGCATTATTATATGGACCTTATGAAAACTTGAATGCACATGAAATAGACCTTAATAAAACTGTTTATGAATTATATAATCAAACAAGAAAAGATGAAATATTACCATTTTATGAGCAATTATACAATAAACAATTAGAGAAAAGCTCTCGAAGATTAAAAAGGGCTAATGAAAATGCAAAAGAACCCCCTATCGTGAATGAACCAGTAGCGTATTTCATCAGACAAAGAATACGAAAAACTGACCCGTATTATGACAAAGTCCATGTTACTTCTATAGATAACAATAAAGTTACAGGAATACGAGAATACTCTAATAGACAAGCTAATATACATCAAAGAAAACTCAAACGCACTAAAAGAAAATTTTATTTGCAGGATACTCCTGATTGGCCAAATCCTGGGTCTTCAAACCCAAATAATTCCAAGTAATGGATATTTCAATGAAAACCTAGGTTTAGTAAGAACTTTAAATCATTACCATAAATTTTATTTTTATTTTAATATTAGCGAATTAGGAACAAGTTATTACAAAATTTTACAGAATATAGTAATCCTAGAATCAAAAAAGGATTTAAATCCAATAATAGAAAGTCAAATTAGTATGTTAAAAGAAAATTGTAGACTGATCGAAGATAAATTACAAAAGTTCAAACATCGTCACCTTACCAAAAGATCCTTAATAGATGTTTTAGGTTAAATACGTAACAGGTAACCCTGATAATAATGATTTAATAGAAATTAATAAAAATTTAGACACCTTATTTAAAAACCAAGACAAAGTGATTAAACAAGTTAGTCAGTATACTTCATTTGCTAATCATATAACCAAAAGATATTCTGATGATCAGAAAATACTCCAATATAATATTAACGCCTTAATAACAGCAATAAAAAACTTGAGCAACATTTTTGAAATTCAAATGAATGTACAATATAATAATCTTTTATGCACAAATATTTTAAATATCCTCCAGAAGATAGAGAGAACATTAACTTTAGCGTTTTCAGAAATAACAAATATAAAAATAGTCTCGCATAAAGAAATTCTCAAAATAATAAATCACTTAAAACTAATTTATAGTAAAATTGAATTGATTGAATTAGATACCGTACACATTTTTAAAATATTAGAATTTTCAAGGTTCCAAATTATATCTGTACAAGATACGATCACATTTATTTCATACATACCTATCCTAAACCTTCAACTTTACCAATATCATAGAATTTATCCTATACCCAATCTACAAAATAAAGTTATGTTACCACCGTACCAGTATAATTTAAGGAATATAAATGAAGAACTATAGACCGATGAAAAATGTCAATCCATAGAAAAACAAACACTATGTCTTCAAAAACCCCAAGTTAGTGAGTGCATCTTAAACAACGCACATCAATGTTCAATATTCTAATCTCATGTAAAAACAGTGTTCATGTTGCAGAAGAGTGCAATGGAAAGATAGACTATTTTTCTGTAATTAACAATGTTTTATTATCTACCGACAATGAATACAAATTAATAATTGAAAAACAAACATTTGTTAATACTTATAGTAATTTTAGTGTCAAACCAAATGTTGAAATTAATAATTATAAACCAGATAAAATTGTAAATATAAAACATAAATGAGAATATAAGAGATCTTAGAGAAGAAGTAAAATCATTAGAAAACAATATCGGATTAAAACCTATACATGTAGGTCATTTGTCAACGACCTGTATCTTGTTTATTACTCTTATCATTATTAGTATACTATATTTGTATTTAGATATAAGCTATTAAATTACATCACTGTCAAACGACAGGCAATTCAAATTCCATTAGAGGACTTACCAAAGAAATATTCAATGAACGAGGACGTTCTTTCTTAAGGGAGGAGGAATTATATTATAGTAATAATATATAAATATTGCATCATGTATTATTATTAAGAAATGTATCTAATGTTATTTTCCATATTATTAGATAAGGTATTAATAACTTTTATCACAACAAACTACTGAAATACTACAAATACTATTATCATGCATTGTTACTAAGAAATATTTTTATGTTATTTTCAATACTATCAAGACAGATAAATGAAGTTATAAAAATGCTTGACAATAGATAGACGAGTTAGATCTCATATTAATTGTTAAGTTAGTGACTTCCCAGAATAATTGTTTCTTAATGTTTAATCAAATATTATACGATATTTTAAAAATAAACGTTTTAAACAATTGAAACATAATTATATTTACAAATGCAACAAAATTCACGCTAAAAAGGATTATAAACCCTGCTGTAAAACTGTAAATATTATGTCGATAAAACACGTGTCATAAATTAACGGGATTAACGAAAGACATATTAGTATGCGAGTTTGTAAACTTTCATGGGATATTTTTAAGTAGATTAAAATTTACGTAACGTACTTTGTTTTACACTTTTCGTTCACTGTTGATAATTGTTGCGATTAGAGGTATATACAATTGTAAACAGTTTTAGTACAATTGAGATAACTAATTATACTTCAAATGAAGTCTATTCCTACCGCATCAAAAGAGTTATTAGAAGCTTAAAGAATTCTTATGAGTAAAAATAATTTAAGGTATTATTCCAATCATTTCTCCATCGATCAGTATTAACGAAAGTCCTCTTGCTATAACTGTTGTATACTTTAGATATGTTTTAAAACACAATCTATTTAATTCTTAATACGTCTTTGATGTTACACATCGTAATAGATTAAAACAATATTAAGCTGTCATAGTACAAATATTTTAGACAACTGACATCACTTTGCGTTAACGATAGCATTCAAACGAATAGTAGAATTAAAATAATGTTATTCAACCTACAACGATTTAAACTTAAATTTAAATACCTATAAATTATGCATTTCTAGGTATTAACGAGTCGGGAATAATATATTAATCACTGTACATAACCAATTGATATATTAAGATCGCGATTGTAACAATTATGAAAGGCAAATCAACTTGATCTGTATATTAACAAACAATCGTGATGCTGCCATTACAAAACGTTTTCAATTAAATACACGTTAGAAATACCTAAAATATTAAACGGGCAGATGATATATTCTAATATTTCGGTAACCAATTGATATATTAGTAGCGATCACGATGTCTTTTGCGTGACAATATTGCAGGTCGCAACAATAAAGATTACATAATTTACAACCTAGCGATTTCCAGAAAACGCTGTTGGGGTGGATTTCGGCAATATCGGTCCAAGGAATTAGCGAATTTGACTAGGTGACTAAAGTTGGCGGCGACTAACATTAAACGACGTAATAAGATTTACAACTAGCAAAATTTTGGGAACATTTGAACAATGCGAAGAAGGTATAAAGTCTTATACAACATCAGAATAAGATAACATGCATACAAACATTTCCAATCTAACGTGATACGACGTCGCCCGATCGGTACATTGTAAGTACTTTAAGTAATTTCAAACTTTAAGTTCGGACACAAAAGTGGCTGATTTCATTAGGAAGACGTTTTAACAAAGATACCTGTTTAAGAAACGATTACGTGGCATTTATGAAGGAATATTTAGACCTATGGAATTAATTCCAGACAATAGTGTTAATTCTAAAAATTGGTCTGCCTCATCATGCTGTTTATAAATCATCTACAAACAAAATTCGTGTCGTCTTGTTGCATCTAACGTAATTATTAACGATTTTATGTAGACGATCTGTTCAAGGACGGACAATGTAACTAACGACATAATATTGCCGAAGAATTAATAGGTTTGTTGAACAAGGATTTGAATTACGACAATGGTCGTGAGAATGTTCAGGAGGCGTTAAAGTCATCCGCGGTAAATATAACAATTCAGTAAACTTAGACAAACAGGAAACGAAGGTATTAGGAATCAATTGGTATAGCAAGGCAGACATTTTTAAATATTCACATGACTTGACTCTCCTTACAAGAAACAAACAGAGCTTATCATATTAAGCACTACATCGAATCTGTTCGATCCTCTAGAATTAATAGGACCAATCATAATTAATACGAAGGTTTTACTCCAACGTTTATGATCAATTAAAATTGGGTGGGATTCAAACGTCTTGGGAAGAATTCACAAAACAATTAAGTGAAATATTAATCCTAATGACGCAATTAATTTAGAATTACATGGTTTCACAGACGCATCCCAAAATAGTTACGGTGCTTGTATTTATTTAGGAACCGTTGACACCGACGGCATTTACAACAGCAGGTTAATTTGTGCCAAATCAAAGGTTGCTCATTACAAACGATTACAATCTCTCGATTAGAATTCTGTGCTGCGCTACTTTTAACAATTTTAACGCAAAAAACTTAACGAAAACCTAAAAATGGATATTAATCGCATTTATTACTGGACCATCGTCCTTAAAGTGGCTAGAAAATACTCCAAATAACTGGAAACCTTTCGTTGCAAATATAGTAGCAAAAATTCAATTATCGAACTTCAATCAGTGGTATCACATTGATACTAAACAAAACCCAGCAGATATAATATTGCGAGATACCATTGTAAATTATGGTCGGAAGGTCCTGACTTTCTGAAAACCGAAAACCTTACATTAAGTAAATACAACGTGGAGGAAGACGTTTCATAAAAAAGGCGTGCCATTGTTGTCGCACTACAAACCATAAAGGAAAACGACACAGTACTATCGTTCAAAAAATATTTGCATTTCAGTAAACTAATTAGAATTATATCTTACATTTACAGATTCGTGCATAATGCTACAAATAAATCATTACAACGAACTGGTAATCTAACAATCTCCGAAATTGAACAATCGAAAGTTACAATTATTAAAATCGTACAACTAATCTTTAATCGCGAAGTCCAGCTACTCAATGACAGCAAACCTCTTGATCGCAATAGTTATTTACTTTCATTAAATCCATTCATTGATAAGCATGGTCTACTTAGGGTTGGTGGAAGATTAAGGCATTCGTCTACAATCGCTTACCAACAAAAACATCCGATAATTTTACTATCCAAAAATCATATAACAGAAATTTTAATTTTCGGAGAACATAAAGGACTGCTGCATTTAGGGCTATTATTGACACTCTTCCTTACGGGAAAAATACTGGCCCACTGTTATTGCATAATTGCATAAAATGCTTTAAGTCTACGCCAAAACCGTGCGCTGAGTTAATGGGTGATTTACCAAAGGTACGCGTAGAGCCAGTACGTCCGTTTTTAAATAGTGGAATAGATTACGCTGGTCCAACTTTAATAAAGGAATCGTGAGGTCGCAGCAAACGCATGCATAGTAGTAGTTGTCTGTTTTGCTACCCGAGCAATTTATTTAGAATTAGCCTTAGATTTTTTTTAACAGAAGATGAATCCACAAACGCATTAAAACGTTTTATATCACGCCGTGGTCGTATAATAGTATATTATACTCCTAGATCCATTATTAACCGATCAATTTTAATGTGCGTGGTTTATGATGGCCTTCTCAAGCGTGGTGTATTTTTACTACCTGAGGATAAAACTGTCAAAATTGTCACTTGATTGAATTAGATTTTGAATATTATTGTGTTATTTTCTATCCATTTTCAAAATATCAGGTAGACTGGGCATTATTTATCAAATTAACAGACAAATTAAAACTGTCAAAATGACCAATGATATAATACAGTATTAAAATATTAACCTATAACGTTTTGTTTTTATGAAAAAATCATTATTTACCAAGGTGTTTTTTTATTTTCATTATTTACCTAGGGATAGGATTGCAGTAAATAATTGCGATTTCTCAGGTTGGTAGTAAAGAAAATATATATTTTGACAACGCTACCAATTACATAGAAACAAATAATGAAGGAATCAAATTAAATAAATTATTAAAATCAGAAAACAAAATATCTACCGAACTATTAATTCTGAACATTAAATTGAACTTTATACCTCCACAATCACACAACTTCGGAAGGCTGTGGGAAGCGGCTGGAAAGTCATTTAAAACGAGTTATTGGAAATTCTTCCTTGACATATGACGAAGTGTACACATTGTTGGTCAGAATCGAAGCTTGTTTAAACTCCAGACCTTTAATCCCAATATCCTCCGATCCACACGACCTTAATCCCTTAACATCCGGTCACTTCCTTATCGGTGACTCACTGAAGTCTTTTGTGGAACCTGATAGCACGAAACTTAAACTGAACACGTTATCGAGATGGCAATACGTCGACAAATGTTCTGGACGAGATGGGTGAAGGAGTATTTAAACCAGGTCCAAGTAGGAGCAAAATGGAATATTACGTCGAAGAATCCAATGAAAATCAACGATTTAGTGCTATTAAAGGACGACAATCTACCACAGCTTCAATGGCCTGTGGGATGCACAATTGAACTACACCCGGGAATCCACAATTTGGTCCGTACGGTTTCAGTGAGAACCACAACTGGAATTAATAAACGTGATATTTCGATGATATGTTCTTCTCATAGACAATTAATTATGTGTTGTGTGCGCGAGTACAATATTCAGACCAACACTAACAGAAACGTTATTTTTAAGTCAAAACTGTACATATTAAGTAATCATAGTCATTGTATATAATTTCGAAATTCATCTTTATAATCGTATGTATTATTAGTGCTTACACCTTGTTTTCTTTGTATTTACATCTCACTGTATTGAAATACACATTATTTCAATGAGGTCGGTATGTTCGGTCTCGCCCCCTTTAAAAAGATTAACATATGCCATAGAACGGTACGTATACCTGGGGGTATATAAAAACAGGTATACAATCCTTGAGCAAGCAGTCTGTTGTGCTTTGTAATGTATCACTTTAACGTGTAAAAATAAATCTTGTACTAACTACACCGTTTTAATTATCGTAAAAGAAAATATAGAAGAATTAATGTAATAGTTCTTCGCAACGAACAGGTTGCTTCGTTTTTCAAACACTACACTAACTAGACGAGATTTAAAATTCCAACCGGTATTCGAACTACTAGGTAGCCTTGTAGAGATAATTCTGTCTAACACGGTTGTTCGTTTTGAAGATTTTTTCAAAAAACCCTTAAAAACCAGAACGATTTGCAAAAACGCTCTTGTTTCCTTGTTTTGTTTGGCAGCAAATTTTTTTGTTGTTTGGAAGAGTCCATCGGCTGTTCGACTTTCACTGACTTTTAAAAAACTTATAAAGCGTTCTAACACAATCTCCTTTAAGGTAAATCTAAATGTAACTGATAACTGGGAGTAGCAAGAATTATCGGTTGTTTCATCAACTTTCCATGAAAAAAATGAACTTTGCTTTACCTTTGTACTAATATATTGACGGGTGATGTCATTTATGCTATAAATTAGTTTATTTTGCATTGTTTTGACTACTGTAAATGATAAGTGCATAAAACATTTTTATTAAAAATTAATTTATGCACGACTTTCACCACAAATTTTGGCAATAAACCGACTCTGTATGTTTAGTAACCTTACGTACAGGTGAACAAATGAAAATATGTGACGTGTCTGTTCAATGAAATTTTATTTCTTGGAAGAACCTATGGTACTTGAATTCTTACTAGTTTTATCATAAGGTTGGAAATTTACAAGTTTGGGTAGAACTGAAACATTTTTTTATTGTATCAGAAAAACAGAAATCTATTGAAATATTTTTTACGTTTTAAAGGACCGAAAAAATATTCGTCTAAATCAATATTAAGTTAAGACATACATTTAAGAAGAGAGTTTTACGTATAATTCAGTGCCGTGGATACTTTTTTTACAAAAAGTTTAATTTTTGAACTATTAACCAAACTTATAAATTTTTAAATGGGATATCCTGATATTATTCTTTATTTTTTTCGGTACTACATTTACCATTCATGCACTAACATCCTTCGTTAGAGAGATTGACTAACACATTTGTTCTTGTACAACATTAACCACTTACTTCTTAGACGATAAACAAGTAAAACAGTTCTAATAAAAACTCAAGCTCAAATTTTCCGAGACAAAAAGTAGTCATGCATTTCACTCTCCAACTCTCTGAACACAACAATACGTTTCTATGATGTATGGATGGATATGGGCAAGAATTGGTTTGGAAGGAACTCACTTGCTGCTCCAGATTGCACAACAGCAGCCTATGATAATGGCGCTACTACGAGTTTATGTGGAAACTGCCTGACAACGCCTTATACAAACCATATGATAACGGGATTTACCTCATTAGAGCTAAGGATCGTACAACTATCTTACACACTGAACCAGAAAGTTTGGTTTTTGAGACAAATTTTCGCTATAGAAAATACAAACACTAATTCTCAGAGAGTGACATCCCTTTCGTTATCAACAGAACAGGTTATAGTTCCTCCAAGAAACAGATGCTGCTAATTAGCCAGCGAGTATTTTATTGATCGAAAATGTTACTCCCATGAGAAGCAATACTTTAAATTTACAACGCATACATTTTACAATTTCTCAAAATATTCTTACCACTTCTGCATTTGCACTTTCTGCCTGTATTGCTTCTTCTGTTTTAATCGATGCACGTTATTCAACATTGGTGTCATTTCGTGTAGTAAACATTGCCATGTGTGCGTTTATTTTTATTACATAGTGATTTGTTTAGAAATTCAATCTACATGCGTTCCACAAACCGTCTTTGCGCAGTTATTTTAATATCTCCATTTTTGATATACTTTTTCCACATGACTTGATTCATATTTCTCTTAGCGCTCTCGTGTAACTCATTTTTACATCACGAAAGTAAATATTTATACTAAACGTTATGACTATGGGTACCTTCAATTTTCGTACGCACTTTTTAATAAACACTCTAAAATCAACAATGAACATGACCCTTGCCACACTCCGACTTACGCAATACTTTGGTTCTAACTTGGATAGTTTAGATATGCACTTAATTTTGATTAAAGCACATATCAAAGAAACAATGGCACTTTCAACAAACATAAACGAGGACATAATACATATGAGTTACGACGGAAAAATATACAATAAACTAAATGATTACTGAAATATAGCTGAGCAGAGACTAATACAACACTAAAAAAACGAACAACAATCAATCAGAAAATAGTGTTTTATCAAATCGGGAAGGTGTCTTAAATCAAACTATTAACATTTTAACCAACAACAACGCAATGAAAACTATTAATAAAGAAATAAGGATGGAAACATTTACGATTCATAATAAATAAATTTGTCGGTGGTTACTTGTGTCATTACTATTAACAATTTGTCTAAAAATTGTAATTGCTTATGTAAAGCATTGAGTTAACTAAAGTTTATGATAAAAAAATAATTACAACTAATACCTTATGTATTTTAATTCGTTCCAAACATATTTATATCACGATCCTTGTTTTAAGATATGGCCTATCAGTTTTTCTTTTCGTTTCTTTTAATATTTTTTTATTAGTTTGTACTCAATTACACTTTAGAGACAATGTAAATTTATATTGTCCTCAAACTTCCACCACGTCCCCAAAGTTCCCGTTTCGTATTACCAAATGTCCCGAAAACTACCGTTTTACATATAGGTATTCTGAAATTTTCTTACTAGTGGAAGTTTGGGACACTCTTCTGTTACAAAGTGGAAAGTTTGAGGACTGGAAGTTTGGGCCAGTTTCCGAACTTCCGCAATGTCCTTAAACTTCTCACTTTATAACAGAAAAGTCCCCAAATTGACCGCGTAATATATATATATATATATATATATATATATATATATATATATATGATGGATGGGGTTTTGTAGGTCCCCATATAAAATTAATTTTTTATGAACAAAATCCCTTAGAAATTAAAATGTTGTTTTAGCAAAAGAGAAAGTAAAGAAATAATGGTATAACAAATAACATAAGAAATAAAAGTAAATATCAATGTCTTAATTTTAATTTATGCTCAAAAAATCCTCCGTTTTCATTTAGGCAAAGTTGAAGCCGCTTTATCCAGTGGTTTATCACATTTTGCAGCATTTATTCATTAATTTGTTGAAGACAATTTGTAATTCTTCCTTCCAACTGATCAAGATTCTGAGACCTAGGGTGCATCCTAAAAAGTTTTTTTTTTAAGATCCCCATATAAAGTGATCTAATGGGTTAAGATCCGGATAGTGTGTCGACCAAGTAATTGTTCTTTCACGTCCAATCCATTCAAGAAAATAATCATCTACCCAATTCCTAGCGACTTTAAAACAAAATAGTAATTATGTAATAGAGAAGATTAAAATTTAATTTGTCTACATACCTATAGCATAATGAGGAGGAGCTCCATCCTGTTGGCACATGACTTCATAAGGGTAACATCCTATTGCTTCAAAGTCTCTTTGCAAATGATTTTCAAGCATATCCACGTATCTTTCTACCGTTAGGTTTTCTCTAAAAAAAATAGGGTCCGGTAATGTTTGTTCCGTAAAAGCTGTAGGTAACTTTTATCGCTGTCAAAGTGACAATTGCACATAAAATTTTTTATACATGAGTTAAATTATTATAAAAAATTAATTTTGAATGGCAAATTCCACCTAAAAATTAACATTAACAACCCTATTGTCGGACTTGTGTAGAAGTATATATATATATATATATATATATATATATATATATTATATATATATATATATATATATATATATATATATATATATATATATATACATATCGATCATAAATTAAATATCACAAATTGTAGATAAGATCGGATAAAGGAAAGTTGACAACTAAATGTACTATATATACTAAATAATTTTTATTCCGAAATTAAAGCTTGACAAATAATAATTCTGTATTTGAACACACCGTTAAATGGAAAATTACTTTCAAAACCTTTTAGATTAATGTTAGTTAGACATAAGTAAACTGCAGCATTCAAAATAGAATTTAAAACCCGATAAATACAATTAAGAGAGTCGTAAATTAATAACATAATTGATAATTAACACCGATCTTTAAATAATATTTTCGATATAAAGAATTAAAGTTAAACCGGAAATAATCATAGGAATTGTGATCGGGTTCCCATTGTGTACCACAAACTATTTTTAAGAATGCATTCCCGCCGTTAACTTATATGCAAGGAGCAATCGTTTTCTGTAAATTTTGAGATATAATTAGTCAAAAGTGTCCTTAATTATTAATTAAAACATTCTGTAGAATCAGTATTTTTTTAGTACAAAGTGGTCCAAATTGTATATCAACCGATCAGTTATTTAATGACCAATAACCTGGGAATGTCTAAGTTAGTACCAGATTATTAATTGATTTAATATTAATTAAAACAACGTGTTACGCTGCTGCCTCATCGTGGAAAACCTGGAATTTCCAGCTGCCCCTCTTTTAATATTTCATAGTCTATATAGAAAGGTTCCATGGCCAAATGATTATCTTTCGTTCTCACTGATTTAAGTAAACATATCGAAAACTGAATTTTATTAATGAGTGTGAGGCAAAGCGTAGGTTAAAATTCATTAATATAATTAAAGTTAATACATACTCGCTTTATAAGCACATATCTAATTTGTTTTGATACAGGTAGTACAAAAGTTGCTTTGCTACTGATCACCGCTCCTATTTAAACCTTAACATTGAAATTTGAATAAATTAGAGCTAGTGTGTGTTAAGAATCATTCATTTTTCATACATTATTGGTGAAGGATTTTGTTTGTCGAGGGGACCTGTGACCTTTGTCAACTTCTGTATCCGCCGTCTGTCCACCTTAACTTTGTTTTAGGATCATCTTCTACCACAGAATAAGACCCTGAATATTATCCTCCACTGAGAGACCTGCAACAGCCGTTTGGAAACCGGATACGTTCAGAATTCGAACCAAAGGCCTTCTGGACATTATGTAATCTTTGAGTGGCGCCCGAATCGGTTTAACCCGCTTCAACCCCTGTAACGAAGAACCCGATCCGTATACTGCCAGGAGTTTATACCGAAATAAAATAAATACCGCAAACTAAGTAAACTAAATAAATTTATTTCCAAACGAATTTAATTTTTTGTATTGGTGCTCGTTGAGGGCAAGCTTCACTTGCCACCACCGAAAAACCTACTACACTGAAAAGGGAAAATTTGCACAGCCAAACAGGTCTATTCAAAATTCGCAACTTGCCGTTGTTTTACAATATTAACGCCAACAATAACACCTACAAGAATATATTCGATAATGCTCCCACCGATCGTGTAAAACAATTCTTAAATCTAAAGTATGAATTAAACAAAATTACAATATCACGCTCGAATATTTCCACATACCATATACATTAAATTATACGAAACAAAACCGGTGTAACATACAATGCTACTGCGAAAAAAACCGTCAGCGCATGCTGTAAGTAATTAACCAAGCAAAGATAATGGCCGCCTAACGTTGTTTGTTTGGTAGAACAAATCCAAGTTGTATAATTGCAACTCCACACAACTATGAACGTTGTACCTAACATATATTTGAGTGGCCTAAGGATGATTTATGGAATATATCGTTAAACAAACCAACGAAAACTGCAGCTGACAGCTTTGAACAAAATAAAGGTAATTATTGCATTATTACTGTATCGATCTCATTAATTGACACCCACTTTTAATTTCTAGAAGTTGTATCTACCCTGCACAACACAAGAAAGTTCATAATACGATTTACCATTTACACATGCTAGCATGGAATGTTCTGACCTCAGAGGAGTTGCAATTGATACCCTGAAAGGTAAGTCTGGACTAACTCAGGTTTTACGAGGCCCGGCAAGCTTTCCACTTGCAATGTACGGGTTCAGGCTGTCCTCGCAATTATGATCATTCCCACAATGAGCCACGGTAAGAAATATATCATCCCCACAGCATAAGGATAATTACTGCAGCCGAAAGACACAGCAGCTGATAGTTACCGACAAACGGAAACAAAAAAAACTCAACAAGAAAAGCTACAATGATTTTAGACGAGCTTATAATGATGTACTGACGAATATTTTTAACTATTCGACTTGAGATCGCGATTATCAAAAATTCAAAGAAAGTGTAATCTTAACAGAGTGTTCTATAGATAAAAATTCACCCACGTATGATTAAATATTTCTAGCCCAGAGCTATAATTAGCTATGGAAAACAATGGATAACTAGAAGACTTTATGCTATTTTGCTCATCGGTAGATTAATAGGTCCAGGTTCAATAACATTTGATTTGCTTATTAACAAAAATAGAATTGCTTAGATATTTTCGCTTTACAAAAAAGGTGTTGCTTCAAACTTGAAAATAAATAATGTAATCTCGTACGCTAATTTGTTTTTAAGAAACAAATAAACCTTAAAAATGGAAAAGTCACAAAAAACTCATGAAAACAACAAGTAAAAAATAATGACAACAATGAGTTTTATTACGATGCCTAATTTGATTATAAGGATGATCTCTTAAAAACTAATGTTAGTGATTCTTAGTTAACTGCCTTAAACTATAATGTGAATTAATTAACAATATGCAATAGCTGATGTAATTTTTTTTAGATTTTGGGTGTCACTGGAACTTTATCAGATAAGGAAATGCTGTAGACTCATCACTTTAAATTTTATTGCGCAATTCTAATGGAAGGTGAATTAAACATCAGATTGATATGCTCGTTATCCAAACTGAATTGATTTTGTATGGTCAAAGTAAAATTTGGTAATTGAAATCCCACTGTGCACTAACAAAGTTATTGCATCATCTTGCAAAGTTATCGTTAAAATAAAATTGAACCCAAAGTAAAATAAGTGGTAAGAGTACAACTAAAGCTGCCTGAAATGTAAATGTCTCAAATTTTAGTATGATAATTGTAATAACTCACCATATAAATGTGGAACTCTTAATAAAAAGATTTAAACAAAGCGAAAATGGCTTCTACTTAAAACACGTAGTTCCAGCAATGAATGAAGGACGCTCAAAGTAACCCTGCGCAATGACTGAAAATGACTCGAAGCGGGGGAAAGGATGTGCAGACGTATTGAAATAATTTATTAAAAGACATTTTTTACGCCAATAAAGTATGCAACTAACGCTACACGAAATGCACTTAAGTTGGCAATAAGAACGTAAATTTTAAACATATATAAAAACGTTTGTTACAAAAGGAACGATCTTATCCATTAGTGAAAGCAATGTAATTCTATAAATCCGCTATATACAGCGAGTCGTAATTCTTATTCAAGCAAGTACAGAATACAATAAGAGATTACTCAAATTAAATTTTCTCTTATAAAACTGCCGATGGAAATAATTTTTGAAGAATACATTCACTTTCTACCTAAAAATGGCTATCACAAAACCAAAACTGAAGAACGTTTTTCCGGAAAGGTCATTATTACCAAAGTTAAACTTTTGTATTTGTAGATAATAAAGAACTCTGTGATCAAATAGTTACTTAATTTATAACTTATTACATGTACTGCCCTCTAGCGCTGATTCAACGAAAGCGACAGACCTTTAAGAAAGCGGTTTTGAAACTAACAATAAAATCGTAGAAATCCCTAGATGACAGTAATTATAGCAATGTCCGACTTTAGATTATCATTTTTTGTAGAGCACATCCAGAAACTTTTATTTGTATTATTATGAAAGCAGATATCGAGTAAAATATTAAATGTGAATCCTTTAATTTTCAACACAACGGTAATTTTTCATACAGTAAGTGCAGTAAATGGGGAAGTCGATATGAATAGATCGAATATCGATTTGATACAGTCACCAACAAAACGCTATGAAATCGATGTGAGAGAAAAATCCAATATCTGTTTGTACACGTTACACAATTGATCTCACAAAACCTTCCTCTTAATTAATAGAATTAATTTCTACATTTGAGTTTTCATTTTATACATTCCATACTTGTTTTATTTTTAGTATTAAAATTACTTTAGGAGTTTATGTAAAGTATTCTATCTGTCGTAGAACCCACTTTAAGATATGGTTTTAGTCAATTGTGTTGTTCATGCTGAGTTAGTATCCGTCTAGCTGTACGTGACCTTGAAGAATACACAGGCAATGTGAGCGATCTTGGATTTGAAAACCAATCTAGTGACATTTCTAGTGACTTTTTCAAATCTAGTTGCTTTTCTGGTGAAAAAAGTGGATCAGAAGTAGGACTTGAGAACTCTAAGAATTGTAATAACTAAATTAACACCTTGACTCAGCCAAGAATTGCTCGAAACAGATAGCTGTGTTTACATTAAGCAGCTAACTGTTTCCTCGAATAAATAGCTGTTTACATTAAACAGGTAGCTGTTTCCCTGAACAGATAGCCGTTTTGCTGAACCGATAGCACCGATCTTATCAGATACTCTGGCGACCTTGAAGAATATACTAAGAGTATCCCCCTCCAATTGTCAACTGCGAACGCTCGCGACCTTAAAGAACATCGTCTTATTTATCAAGAATCCCACGCACCTACAATGACCTTAAAAAATCTAAGGTCACCCTTGCGGGTGACCTTTAAAATTGTTATAATGACTAACTTAACACACGGTCTTGAGTCGGCCAAATTCTCAGAATTGCTTAGTGACCTTGAATACACCTTGAAGCGGGGGACTTGTACCTAGACGGTGAGTTATGATCCGTCTAGCTATACGTGACCTTGAAGGATATACAGGAATGTGGGCGATCTTGACCTTGAAAAGCAATCTAGTGACTTTTTTCAAATCTAGTTACTTTTCTAGTGACAAAAGCGGGTTAGAAGTGGGGTGTGAGCAACCTTGACCTTGAAAACAAATCTAGAGACTTTTTTCAAATCTAGTTACTTTTCTGGTGACAAAAGTGGACTAGTATCACCATAGTCAAACTACTTTTAAACAGTAGCATTTTGTAACGTGTGAAATGCCTATTTAAATAAAAAAAGGTGAGTAAATGATATACAAGATTGCTATGGCATTGAACTTCTACGAAAAATACGGTTCCTCTAAAATCTATGCCAGATGATTGTTGAAACTCATAAAATAGTATTGGCACTAATATAAAACACAAACGATGTGACTTGAACATTTTTTCCTTGTTTGCAAATTTAAGGGTTGATCCAACTGTAATGTACGAGAGGCACCAAGATATTTTGTATGTATTGGAGACAAAAGCGCAAAGGAAAGAATGCTGTGGAGATGGAGGATGGCGCCTAACACTATGGTCAGGAGACTGGAGTGCATGGCGCAAAAGAAGTTGGGGTGACAGTGAGTGAAAAGATGTGTTAGAGAGTACAAATAGGTATCCCCTGGGTAATGTGGGTTAGAATGAAAGTGGAGATTCAAAGAATTTTTCTCATTGCATGCTATGCACCGGTGAACGGAGAAAGAGACCAAGAGTATAAGAACTTCAGTAGCGAAGTAGAGAACGTGTTAAACGTATGTAAGCCAAACGAAAGAGTAATGATAGTGGGGGATATGAACGGATATGTGGGTGTGCAGAGAAAACATACTGATCGCGTTCTAAGAAAGTTCGGAGAACAAAGTGTGAATGAGAATGATGAACGCCTTGTGAACATCTGTGTGGAGAGAAGCCTGTTTGTATTTAATACGTGGTTTAAACATAAAAATGTGCATATGTCTACATGGCTTAGAGGTCAATCGAAAAGTATGATAGACTTGATAATGTATAATGAACGACTTAGAAACCTTGTGAAAGACACAAAAACAATGCGCGGATCCGAGTGTGCATCGGGCCACTGTTTGGTTGTATCGAGAGTATTTTTAGGGCAACAGTGGGTCTTGATAAAGAAAGCAAACGTAGTGCGAACGTCCAGAATTAGGGAGACAAACTAGTCGTTAATGGTGCGAGAATGAAATACGCAGATCCTGTGAGTAAAGAGTTGAATGTGAATGAAGCAGTGTGGAACGAGCAAATAAAAGACACTGAAGTTGAAAGTGCATGGATAAGCTTGAAATATTGTGTTGTCAAATGTGCTGTGCGGATATGTGGAAGAGCGACTATAGGTAGACAGAAAAAGTGTGGTTAGGGAAATGAATCGGTAAAAAAGGCAGTATCTAGGAAAAAAGATACGTACATGGCAATGAATGCTGCAAAAAATGAGGCCGAGAAAAAGGGATTGTATGTGGTGTATACATTAATAAATAAAGAAGCAAAGGCGACAGTGAGAATAAGTAAAGAGGAAGTGATTGCTGTAAAAGGAGAGAAAACGCATAATGATTTTGAGGGAAACAAAAAACACTTCTGGAAATGGGTCAAAATACACAACGTGTCCCAAAACAAAACGCTGCAGGAGTGATGAGTATGAGCAACGAAATAGTATGGGAGGATTGTGAAGTGAGGAAATGCAGGCAAGAATATTTCGGAAATCTGTACTGTAGTGAGGAAAGTAAGACTGAAGGGTTAAATAAGGAGAATGTAGAAGGAATGGTGAATGAAGCTGAGAAGAATATTGCGTTAGTGAAGTGGAGTAAACGGTAGGGATGTTGAAAAACGGCAAGGGAGAAGGCGTAGATGAAATCACTGGTAAAATGCTAAAGTATGGGGGTGCAAAGTTTATACGAACTAAATTATTCGATGTAAGCATTATGTGTGGAAAAGTGGCGAGGGATTGGTAGAGCACGATTATTGTATCACTGTATAGGGGTAAAGGGAACAAGAGTGATTGGAAGAATTACAGAGGAATAAGTTTGTTCAGAGTCCCGGGTAAAGTATTTGGAAGAATACTGATTGATAGAGCACGAGAAACTACACAAACTAAGATTTGAGATGTGCAGGGTGGCTTCATACCAGGGAGAGGATGTGTCGATCAGATGGTTTCTCTCCGGAAGGAGATCGAAAAGTGTTTAAGTGTGAAAAGGAAGCTGTACTATTCGTTTGCAGATTTGGAGAAAGCATGCGACAGAGTGAGTAGGGACAAGCTGTGGGAAGTATGAAATGAATATGGCGTAAATAAAGGTCTAATACACGGAATAAGGTCAGAATACAACGATAGCCGGGCATGTGGTAAGGTGAGAGGAGGTATAAGTGAATACTTTAATACTGAGCAAGGAGTACGACAAGGCTCTGTAATGTCACCGTGGTTGTTTAATGTATACATGGATAAATGTGTTTGATGAGCACGTACCAATACAAATGTTGTCATGGTTGGTCACATAAATGTACGACTACTGGTGTATGCAGACGACACAGTCCTATTAAGTGACAGTGAGGATGAGCTACAAACTGCTGAGAGGAAGTTTGATACAGTCTGTGAGAACATGGACCTAAAGGTAAATTTAACAAAGCTAAGATTGTGGTGTTCAATCGAGAAGGTGAAAAGGAGAGTAGAGCATTTATTCTGCAAGATGGAATTGTGGAGCAAGTGGACGATCTGGTATATCTGGGTAGAATGTTTACTGCAGATGGTACAATGGAGGACGAGATTAGACGAAGGGTCAGTACTGGAAAGAATGTGGTGCTTGGAAGTATGTGGACGATAATGACAAATGACAGCATGAACCTAGCTGTGAAATGAGCAATCTATAATGACGTGTCTGTACCGTCGGCACTGTGTGGAAGTGAGACATGGATATGTCAAAAAAGGCACGAAAGAAAAATAAATTCCGAGGGTATGAGACTCCTGAGAAGCGCATGTAGTAAAACGAGAAGGGAGAAGATAAAGAATGAGTGCATAATGATGTAGTGTGGCGAGCAAAAGATGATGATGGATAGATATAAAAGTAGTACATTATGTTAGTTTGGTCACATTGAGAGAATGAAAAGCTCAAAATTAACGAATCAAATATATGTGGGTAAGGTTAGAGGTAAGGCCGTGTTCGGTAGGCTGTGTAAAACTTGGCTGAATGTAGTAGAATGTATGATAAAAGAAAGGTAAGGAGTTTTAAAAATAAAAGGGCGTGCCAGAGACTATGCATGAATCTTGCGGAAGCTAGGGAGGTATGGGGAGATACGAAAGCATGAAGAAAGATTGTGAATGAAAAATAAATAAGAGGCAGGGATTGTTTTGTCTACCCCGCAAGGGAATGGCGAGAAGGTTTAGTTAAGTTAACCTAAAAACCTGTAATTCTGCTTGTTTTTAGCTACTCCGTCGTAACCTTCGCTATAAATTACATGAATAGTATCTTTGCTTCAGTTCTTAAAAACCATTTCAAAATTATTTCCTTATTTATTTGATCTACCATGTGAATTTATAGAGACAAAGGGATACATGATTGGATATTAAAATTCGTTACTTATTAAAGTTATCTTCTACTCTTCTCATTTGTTATATACTTGTCAAGATCCTTATTTAATTTGCCGAATCAAAAATATTATTTATTAATATATTTACGTAATCTTTGGACCATTACAAATATTTTTCCAAATATATTTTCAAAATAGTTGAGTTTTGTGGCCTATTTCCACAGTTTTTGCTTTTGTAACGCGATGTTTCGTAAGTGGACTCTCCTTCCGTCACCAGGGTTAGTCTTGAGAAGTACTAATTTCGCATTTAGATTAAGTATTTTCTTATGTGTAACCATGGTGAAAGTTTACATTTTCTTATAATTTTTGTTTCAAGCACTTAACTACTTCTAAACTTGAATTTGGTATCTTTCACTTACAGGTTCGAATCTGAGAGTGGCCAACCGCTTGGGAATAAAACATGTAATTGAATTCGTCTCACATTAGTCCTTCTCGGGACTAAGCCTGATAACGGAAGTCCTTTTCTGGTACAATTCATACGTGACCACAGTTCCAAAACACTTATAATACAGAATATTTTTTTCCAAGTTGCAAAGTATTTCAATTAACTACAGCAAGAAATAAAAACTAATAAAAACCTTTTGGGACAACACAGCATACTCTTAGGCCGCCTTAGAATATATCAAGCACAGAAATGTTTAATTCTGTAACTTTCTAGTTATTGAAAATAATATTTTCCTCTTTTCATTTTTGAAAAGCACAAAAAACAAACATTTCTATGAAGAAACATTCGATATATTTCCCATTTAAAAAACACTATTTTATACCATAAATCAAAAACCTTGCACTATTTTTGACTCCAACACCATAATATACGCTAAAATTACATTAATAATGCCTTCAGTATTTTATCTTCACCTGCTTAAATAACCAACATATAACAATCTTTAGAAACAATGAAAAAATGACATTTGAAGAATAGCGACCACAGAAGGTATCCTTTTAAATCCGAACCGCGACATCTATACAAGTTTTTACATATACTTTACCTACTACTTGCTCAAAATCTGGCCACCCTGTACATTTGTGTATTACTTTCGTTGTAACACGCAAAACGATCTGCCGTTGAGATACTTGGAAAAGTAGCAAAAGTATTAAAATGCTATCAAGTAAGACATTATATTTCGCCGTATTAATATGACTATATAAAGAGTGGACAAAACACATTATTTACTTATATGCCGAGTCCGCAAAACGCTGGTTTGACGGCCGATCGGAAAATTGACGTATGAAGCCCCTTACGACCGACGCCGACAATCTTGAGGCCGTCAAAAGACATTTTGCGCTCGTGGCCAGGGCCGGCGCTACCAATAAGGCGAACTAGGCGGTCACCTAGGGCGCTATCCATTGGGGGCGCAAAAATGTGTAATCGCCATTATTAAAAAATAACTAATAATTAATAACTTCGGGTATATTATATACACTATAAATCTTTTAATTTCGAACGTTTCAAATGGTTATGTAATTTTAATGTTGATTTAGAGATCGGTCCAACGTATGACGCGTGAAATTTTGATTTTTAATTCTGCAGAGAACGCACTTTTCGATGTTATTGTTTGTGGATCACCATTTTTATCGCACACAACGAAATAAAAATAGTCTCGCAGTAAACACTCAGCATCTATACCATATTTACGCTATCCCGATAGCAAATAATAACAGCTCACAACGGTACCGAAAGAGCGGCACATCAAGAGTGAATTTATGAAAATTCGTGTACACAAATACTATTATGCGCCGCCTCCATCTCCAAAACAACGGCACAAAAGTTATAGTTGCTCAACGATGGGTGAACCCCCAATGTTTAAATATTATTTATAGTGGTATATTATTACTTTTAAGCTGTCATCACAAAAGCTCAAGACGACTGTTAAGGTTCATAATCTGGGAAGAGATATTCAAAATGAACTTATGCAGATCCTAGCAGAAGCTATAAACAATAAAATTTTGTCGCATGTGACATCTGCAAAATATTACTCGATTACTTTGGATTGTACACCAGACGTTAGTCATATTGAACAGAAGACTATATTATACGTTTTGTTGATATTATCAAACCCTTAGATAGTGAGATGTTCAAGAGGGAACAATTCCTAGGATATGTTCCATTAGACGAAATTACTGGGGCATTCATAACAGAGCTTTGATTGAAAAGCTTGCGCAAAAGGAATTACAGATGGAAAATCTCCGTGGGCAAGGGTATGATAATGGAAGTAATAAGAATGGAAAAGAGAAAGGCGTACAAAACAGAATTCTAAACATAAATCCGCGAGAATTTTTATTCCCTACAATGCACAATCTTTAAACTTAGTTGTCAATGATGCATCTAAATGTTGCTTGGAAGCGATTAATTTCTTCAGTTTAGTTCAACAGATTTATAATTACTTCTCTGCATTGATTAAACGTTGGCATGTGTTCACTAGCCATGTGGTGGATTTAACAGTTAAGCCATTGAGCGAAACAAGATGGGAAAGTAGGATTAATGCTTTAAGCCTATACGGTATCAGTTTGATGCAACACATGATGCTTTAATGGAGATTTTTGATAACCCAAGACTAAATAATTCATATGGTAATACTTCCCGAACGGACGCAAAGGTCCTTGCTGATGCAATTTGTAAATTTAAGTTTATGGTATCCCTTGTCACATGGTACAACATTCTTAATGAAGTGAATGTTACAAGCAAAATACTACAAAAGTGGATTCTGCTATAAATTCAGCTACAAAACAACTTAAATTGACTTGTAGAAGTGATGATGGTTTTGAAAAAGTTTTAATTGATGCTGCCGAGATTTCAAAGGAATTAGAAACAGAAGTGAAATTTAAGCCCGATGAATGTAGAAGAAGGATACATAAACGGCAAGACGAGGCATCACAAGACCCTAAACAGATATTCAAGGTAGAATTCTACTACACTACCTTAGACATGGCTATACAGTCTATTGAAGAGAGGTCCCAACAATTAAATCAACATAATATTCTATTTGGCTTTCTTTATGGTATATCCAATATCAACAGAAAGACACCTGCGGATATACTTACTGACTGCAAACATTTAGAAACGTCTTTGACGCATAACGCTAACAAGGATATTGATGCATATGATCTTTGCAATGAACTTCAATAAGTAGCTCGAAGGCTTCCAATACCTATCTCACCATCAGATGTGCTTCTCTATATAGTACAACAAAATTAAGAGTGTTATGTACCAAATGTTATTTCCTTGAGAATACTATTAACACTTCCAATGTCCGAGGATAGTGGAGAACGCAGTTTTTCAAAATTGAAATTAATTAAAAGGTACTTGCGTTCAACTATGTCGTAAAGCAGACTGGTGGAAAAATTTCAATAGAATGTGATTACGCTTCGACACTGGAATTGAAGGAATTAGTTGAAACTTTTGCGAGGAAGAAAGCACGAAAGATTAAATTTTGATTTTGTAGTCTACGTAACGTTTATGCAATTGATAATAAATTAATACGTCACTTTAAATTCATTGTTTTCTTATACGTATTTATTTTTTTAATTAATTTGTGTGAAAGGGGGCGTTTTAATAAGTTTTGCCTAGGGCGCTAAATAACCTGGTGCCGGCACTGTCCATGGCGTACACAAAATGTTGTGTGCAACTTTTAAATAAATAATACACAAGTAAATTCAGGTTACTTATGTGCACAATCAGTACTAAAATTCTCAGTGTGCTACGATGTATGACAGAAGAAAATTTTCCTAGCAACGTGGATACGTCAAATAACAAGCAACGTTAATTATTAAATTCCATTTTTCAATTAAGTATAATTAGTTCAATTCGGTAAAAACATTCGGTAACATTTATTTGTATACAACGTTGCTGAAAAATTAGCACAAAGTGCCATCTATCACACTGCTAGAAGTAATTGATGAGCAGAAAGGTATTCTGCATCAGTTGTGCATTTTATTTTGCGGTTGCAGTGTGAGGTGTAAAATGACATTTTGTGAACGATTGCATTTGAAATGTGTTTGAAATACAAAATTACGAATGACTTTGAAAAAAGATTGTGTTACTTTTGATTATGACATTTCTTCATAATTACTGTGTGCTCTTTTTCCTTAACCAAACTGTAAGTAGCTTAAAATTAACATTAATTTAATGAAACTCGCAACATGCCGTGCAAATTATGGTTTATTAAACGCACTGTATGGGTTTGCTAACGTTTGCATTTAGTATTATAATCAAAATATAGAAATAATATTATGCACTTAAAAATAATCCGAAATCAAGCTCCTAAATTGTACACTTTACTAACTAAATACTGCTAAAGCATTGCATAAGGGAATACAAATTAACCCGTATAATGAATTGTGAAAGAAAACTAATTTCAAATAATATCAGTGTTTTAAACACAATATAATTCTACAATTCCTTTTATATAGTTATTTATTTCCCTACCAGTTTCTACACAACACAGAGAAATAAATAATTATACAAAATAAATTGTGGAATTATATTGTGTTTAAAATATTAGTGCTATTAAGT